>RPOG01001058.1:0-163912 GCA_008086565.1 Thalassoma bifasciatum | reverse complement strand
CAAAGCAGGGCATCAAAAAATTGAGATATTCTCTTGTTGTTCCTCTCCACGGAAATCTTTAGTAAAAGGCGAAAGATTTATACGATCTGAAGAGAAACAAGAGTTTTCTGACTGTCTGAGGTCAAGAGTCTGCTCCTGTTCTCTCTCATGTCTCCCTCAGTTGTGGTGCAGTGCTACATGTTAGTGAGGTCCTAGATCAGTTGTATCAGTCACTAACATGACGTGAATCCTCACACTGTCCTCTACTTTCTCTGTAATAAACCCATTTTAAAACAACTATGGATCACAAGAGAAAATTGGGATGTTCATCATGTGCTAAAAGGGAAGAGAATAAATATCAGAGGACACATCCTTAATTTTACACAGTAACATGGTGGAGAAGTTGATCTTTCATCCAAACGGCACATTTCTGACCTCATTCCTGATTTGAAAATTGTAAATGACCATCAGGCACATGTCTAGATATGTGACTTCACAGGAAAAATGAAAAGTCCCAGTCCGTTTAAGTGGACAAGAACAATGACCTGACTATGAAGGAGCCTGTGGCCCTGCAAAAAGCCACAGGGTCAACAGTCACGTGCACAACGTGTCATAGGGTTCATTTAACTATCTCTTTGTTACAAAGTAGGAAATCTGGGCCTGGATTCACATAAGCTGTCAACATTGACCTCAGATTATACGAGAAGAAGAAGAAAATCAGCCAAACTACATCTTTCCAATAGAAACAGGTCTCTGTGTTAATAAACCATCGTGAGTCCACAAGGACGAGGAACTACAACTCCACTGAGGCAGAGCAGCTCTGAGCATCAAATACTGTCCATGTTGAACAGCATGAGACCAGAGTACGTATGTGCAAAACTCCAAACTGTTCAGTGTTAAGTCAACGTGCAGAGAGACAGAGGTTGAGTCTGTCTCCACTGAACATTACAAGACTGAAACCAGCCTGAAAAACACGTCTGTCCCTGGAAGATTGGAGGAGTCAATGAGCTCCTGATCCATATCTCACCATGATCACTGATTTAAAGTTCAATTTTTTTTCAAGTAAGACATATTGTCAGCAAACAATGAGAAAGATATTTCCTTACCTTCACTTAAGCCTTGGTGAGACTCTGCCATAACTAACGCTGCTGCCCAAGCATCACTGACACAAACACAGGGGAGATTCATCAAGGAGCCACACATTATATTCAACAGGTCAAAGGAAGCCCCGCAATGAAGCAGGGCATCAAAAAATTGAGATATTCTCTTGTTGTTCCTCAGGTGCCTTTAGAAATCATTTTCCGCTTTCTAAATATGCTAGACTTCTCTTTGTTCTCAAAAGACTGACAGACTCCAGTTCTCAGACGAGGATAAGAGAGAGTTGTCTCCCTCAGTTGTGGTGCAGTGCTACATGTTAGTGAGGTCCTAGATCAGTTGTATCAGTCACTAACATGACGTGAATTCTCACACTGGCCTCTACTTTCTCTGTAATAAACCCATTTTAAAACAACTAAAGATGGTCTGAGAAAATTGAGACCATTCATCATGAGTTAAAAGGGAGAAGAATAATCATCAGAGGACCTTCTGAATTATTACACAGGAAGACCATGGACAAGAGTTAGAAGGTAGGTTTGTCGTGTAAAGGACGACACTGTCTAGTAAAATAATGATTACTATCCTTATATTCTGTTTGGACCCATGTTGTTCTAAATTCGAGTGTAAATCTGGAGATATGGTAGTTGTGACTATTGTAGGTAATATATTTAACAGTATCAAAGGAGCAGATGATAAAGCAGCTGTTTGAAACTAATAGAGCCAAATCCTCATATCTGAAGCACCAAACTGTCTTCAGAGTACGTCTTTTATTTGAAGATGAACCTTTCCCTATTTTTCAGTTTGAGTCTTCAGTCTTAGTTCTTGGTACTAAAAAATTTACTCTCTGTCCTCGTTTCTCCGAGTTTCAGACTGAAATTTTGCATTGGTTACTACACGAGACTTGTCAGACCGTCACTATTTCCACGTATGTTTATATCGTCATCGTCCTTTTTTTATATTAAATATAGCAAATAAAGCTGTAAAAATATAAAAATACAGACTAACTCACCAAGACTAACACTGGAGTAAATGCCTGTGTCTAACAGAAATGAACTTGTTACTGATTTTTCAACACTATAACACATCGTTACAACACTTCAAAAAAAAGAGAAGATGCTCAAAAAACACAAGTGGAAATAGGCAGCTTCAAATCAACACACCGACACACACACACACACACACACACACACACACACACACACACACAGAAAATCCTCACAGTCCCTTAAATTGGACACAAACAACCTGACAATGAAGGAGCCTGTGGCCCTGCAAAAAGCCATAGAGCAGACCTGGGTATATCAAGGCCCAGGGGCCACATCCGGCCCTCAAGGCGTCCAAGTCAGGCCCTCAGGTCAATCAATTGTAAGAATAAAAAAGAAAAAAAAAAAAAGAAAAAAAAGTTGTGTTGACACCGGGGTGTGACTTGGAGGTTTTGGAAGTACAAGTCAAGTTGCACGTCTCTCTGTCTCCAACTCAGACAGAGGTGACTTGTAATGTTCTGACTTTGGTCGGACTTTTTGTGCAGACAGGGACCTTCTAACCTCCTCAGTTACTCGAGGACTAGGTATAGAGTGGTACTAGTGATTACATTCAAACCTTTTTTTATCTACTACTGATATTTTGTCGACTATCCATCAAAAATATGTTTCCTTTTTGTCCTTATCAGGCTAAATGGAACTGTGCCACATCTGACTGCGGAACAGGGTTGCACACTTACTGTCACACCCCTAAGGACTATCAATTTACATTGAACAGGTCAAAGGAAGCCCCACAGCAAAGCAGGGCATCAAAAAATTCTCTATAAGAGAACAACAAGGAGAGGTGCCTTTAGAAATCATTTTCCGCTTTCTAAATATGCTAGACTTCTCTTTGTTCTCAAAAGACTGACAGACTCCAGTTCTCAGACGAGGACAAGAGAGAGTACAGAGGGAGTCAAAACCACGTCACGATGTACAATCACTCCAGGATCTAGTGTTGTATCAGTCACTAACATGACGTGAATCCTCACACTGGCCTCTACATTCTCTGTAATAAACCCATTTTAAAACAACTATGGATCACAAGAGAAAATTGGGATGTTCATCATGTGCTTAAAGGGAAGAGAATAAATATCAGAGGACACATCCTTAATTTTACACAGTAATATGATGGAAAAGTTGATGTTCCATCCAAACGGCACATTTCTGACTCCATTCCTGATTTTAAAATTGTAAATGACCATCAGGCACATGTTTAGATATGTGACTTCACAGGAAAAATCAAAAGTCCCAGTCCGTTTAAGTGGACACGAACAATGACCTGACTATGAAGGAGCCTGTGGCCCTGCAAAAAGCCACAGGGTCAACAGTCACGTACACAACGTGTCATAGGGTTCAGTGAACTATCTCTTTGTTACAAAGTAGGAAATCTGGGCCTGGATTCACATCAGCTGTCAACAATGACCTCAGATTATACGAGAAGAAGAGGAAACGCAGCAAAACTAAATCTTTCCAATAGAAACAGGTCTCTGTGTTAATAAACCATCGTGAGTCCACAAGGACGAGGAACTACAACTCCACTGAGGCAGAGCAGCTCTGAGCATCACATACTGTCCATGTTGAACAGCAGGAGACCAGAGTACGCACTCGCAAAACTCCAACCTGTTCAGTGTTAAGTCAACATGCAGAGAGTCAGAGGTTGAGTCTGTCTCCACTGAACATTACAAGACTGAAACCAGCCTGAAAAACACGTCTGTCCCTGGAAGATTGGAGGAGTCAATGAGCTCCTGATCCATATCTCACCATGATCACTGATTTAAAGTTCAATTTTTTTTTCAGCAAACAATGAGAAGAATATTTCCTTACCTTCACTTAAGCCTTGGTGAGACTCTGCCATAACTAACGCTGCTGCCCAAGCATCACTGACACAAACACAGGGGAGATTCATCAAGGAGCCACACATTATATTCAACAGGTCAAAGGAAGCCCCGCAATGAAGCAGGGCATCAAAAATTGAGATATTCTCTTGTTGTTCCAGAGGTGCCTTTAGAAATCATTTTCCGCTTTCTAAATATGCTAGACTTCTCTTTGTTCTCAAAAGACTGACAGACTCCAGTTCTCAGACGAGGATAAGAGAGAGTACAGAGGGAGTCAACACCACGTCACGATGTACAATCACTCCAGGATCTAGTCAACATAGTCAGTGAAACATGATGTGAATCCTCACACTGGCCTTTACTTTCTCTGTCATAACCTCATTTTAAAACAACTAAAGATGGTCTGAGAAAATTGAGACCATTCATCATGAGTTAAAAGGGAGGAGAATAATCATCAGAGGACCTTCTGAATTATTACACATGAAGACCATGGACAAGTCAATCTTCCATCCAAACAGCACATTTCCTGCTGTGACAGATCATTTTATTACTAATGATAGGAATATAAGACAAACCTGGGTATGACAAGATTTAAGCTCACATTTAGACCTCTATACCATCAACACTGATAACATCCATTATAATATAACAGTATCAAAGGTGCAGATGATGAAGCAGCTGTCTGAAAGCAACGGAGCTAAATTCCCGTATTTGAAGCACAAAGCTGTTCTCAGAGTTGCAGAAAATAAACAATTACTTAGACAGAAATAAAAAGTCAAACTCATAGAAGTCAGAATCAATCACAATGTTTCTTGAAATGAGAGAAAGGAGCAAAGAGGCTCAAAGTCTGACTTTAAAACGTAACCAATGATGTGCTCTGAACAGTCTGGCAGTGATAAAGGTGCATACAAATATAGCAGTAGCAGGAAAAAAATATAAATATAACAAATACAGCTGTAAAAATATAAAAATACAGACTAACTCACCAAGAGTAACACTGGAGTAAAAGCCTGTGTCGAACAGAAATGAACTTTTTACTGACTTTTCAACACTATAACACATCGTTACAACACGTCAAGAAAAAAAAAAAAAAGAGGACGCTCAAAAAACATAAGAGGAAATTGGCAGCTTCAAATCAACACACACACACAAAGAGAAGAAAAGAACACTCTTCCTTACAGAAAGAAACTACATAAACTACAAACTGAGTTGATGGCCTCCATCCATCACCACTAAAAACATTTCAAATCCACAAAAGCATCAGAAAAACCACTTTCAACTCTTTTTAGACGTTTCTGAGGATTTACAGAAACAGCACAGATACAATTATTCTATTCTGTAGATGGAAATGTGACATGCCATGAATATTTTATTTTTAATTTAATTTATTTTAACTTTGTGTGCCTGTGTGTGCATGTGCGCATGGTTGTGTGTGAGTGTGTGTGGTTCCTACAGCTGTTGTGAGACATCGTGTGTACATGTGTTCTCCCACTTGTCAGATAAGAAGAAGAAGAAAAGCAGCCAAGTAAATCATTTCAATAGAAACTTGTCTGTGCCAATAAACCATTGCGAGCCCACAAGGACGAGGAACTCCAACTCCACTGAGGCAGAAGAGTTCTGAGCATCAAATACTGTCCATGTTTAACAGCAGGAGACCAGAGTACACACGCAAACCTCCAAAACCACCAGTGTTAAGTCAACGTGCAGAGAGACAGAGGTTGAGTCTGTCTCCACTGAACATTACAAGACTGAAACCAGCCTGAAAAACACGTCTGTCCCTGGAGGATTGGAGGAGTCAATGAGCTCCTGATCCATATCTCACCATGATCACTGATTTAAAGTTCAATTTTTTTTTCAGCAAACAATGAGAAGAATATTTCCTTACCTTCACTTAAGCCTTGGTGAGACTCTGCCATAACTAACGCTGCTGCCCAAGCATCACTGACACAAACACAGGGGAGATTCATCAAGGAGCCTTACATTATATTCAACAGGTCAAAGGAAGCACCGCAATGAAGCAGGGCATCAAAAAATTGAGATATTCTCTTGTTGTTCCTCTCCACGGAAATCTTTAGTAAAAGGCGAAAGATTTATACGATCTTAAGAGAAACAAGAGTTTTCTGACTGTCTGAGGTCAAGAGTCTGCTCCTATTCTCTCTCATGTCTCCCTCAGTTGTGGTGCAGTGCTACATGTTAGTTAGGTCCTAGATCAGTTGTATCAGTCACTAACATGATGTGAATCCTCACACTGGCCTCTACTTTCTCTGTAATAACCTCATTTTAAAACAACTACAGATTATCAGAGAAAATTAAGACTTTTTATCATGTGTTAGAAGGGAAGAGAGCAATCATCAGAAGTATAATTAATCTGCAAGCATGTGTAAGCTGCTTAATCAAAATAACTGAAATGCTAAAATAAATGAATTACTGTAATCCATAAATATTCCTGCTTTATTTTACAACAAAGACGAAAGAAAGAATTAAAGCATATAATTTTCTTCTTCTTTTTTTAATCTTTTTTCATTCACAAAAAGACAGTCGTGTTGGTAGTTGTTATAATGGTTGAATAATTTTTAAGTTTTGAATTTTGAAGTAAAAAGTTTAGGTATCAATGATACAGGCCATGCTCTATATCAGATCAACTGGTTTAAAACGTCATAACGTGTGGTGATGAGTCGTTACTTGTAAATTCCGTATGTTGACCAAATATCCGGTTTTGATTATGACAACTAGGAAGGTGACAGTAATGTACTTTTAATTATGTGTGTTCGTCAAAAACAAATCCAAAAGTAAACTGTCGTATGGGAAGCCCCGCAGTGAAGCAGGGCATCAAAAAATTGAGTTAATCTCTTGTTGTTCCTCTCCACGGAAATCTTTAGTAAAAGGCGAAAGATTTATACGATCTGAAGAGAAACAAGAGTATTCTACTGTCAAGAAGAGTAAGTCTCGTTAGCCATTTCCGACGATGTCTCTTTCCTTTGTGGTGCAGTATTACATACACTGAAGGTCAAACAAACACACAAATACAAGACAAAGTTATTACTTATGTCAATTTTATCAGCTTTTTTCAGTATTAATCAGTTTAAATATCATATTTTGACATTTTAATCCCTGTTCAAGCGCAATGCATCATGGGAGCTAGACCGGTTTGGCTCGTAGACTGCTCATCTCTCTTGAAAACACGCTCTTTTGTTGACAAAATCATCCGTTATTTTTGTAATTCATCCACTACAATTTGGTGTTAAAAGGAAAAGATAGAGATGAAATGTTACAATGCGACTTCAGAATTATGTCATTTTTTAAGGAGTCGATGCCAAAAGTCCGCGCATGCGCTAATGGCACATTAGTGACTGAACGCCACCGACTGACTGTTCACTGTTCGGTTATATTCATGTATCTGCAGATTCTGTGTTTTATTTCGCGTTTTTTATCTTCAGCGAGACAAATGAGTACGTGTTTTTTTCTTGAAACATTGGCAGCTTTAATAAAACTTAGTGTTTTCAGTCGAATTAAAAAAAAATAAAGTAGCGAGATGTCGAGTTTATGGTTTAGACGCACGTGCGTGGAACGACAACAGTGGGTTGAAAGTTCGATTTTTAATCTTACGTTCACCTTCTTGGTTCATACAGTTTAGTTTTGTTTTATCTATTTATTTAAAAAAAAAAAAAACCTTTCGCATGAGCATGTTACCTTCAGACGGTTTCTTATATTGACTTAACCCTAACAGCAAGCAGTGAATCATTTTTAATATCCAAACTATTACCCCTCAGGAAAAACCACTGCACGTGCTTGTTTGCTCAGACTGTCAACTGTCAGTTTCAGGTTTAAAATGAGGCATAAACACATGAGACAGCCCAACTATGTCTTGACCTGTTCTAACTTTGCACCCAGCCGTTTTTAGCATCCACTTCCATGTAAGGGAAAACTACACAAGTGTAACTCTAACTGTCAACTACAGTGAATGCAGCTTTTCAGCCTTAAATGCAGCAGGAGAATGATGTTGGTCTGATAACAGGAGGAACTGTGAGTTTGCTGTCATAAAAGAAGCATTCAAATGTCGCTACACTGAAGTGTTACCTACATTTTTGTTGTAGGGTTGGACGCCGGTTCTTGTCCGCTTCTTAAACCAACTTGTTCCGCTGTTCCACGGTCAGTTTTCAGCTCCACGGGGCGAGAAAATATCACTGAAGTGTGAACGACATCTGCTCCAGGATCAGTTCCCAAACAAGCTGCCTCCACTGCAGAGAGCGACACTTCATCTATTCACATATAAGACGCAGTCACGTCTGCCCCCCTGTGGACGGGAGGAGAACTACATGGATACACATGAAGCTTTCCAAATATCAGTGCTTTCCAATTCTTTTAACTACAGAAATAAAGGAATTTGTTTGCAATATCTGGTAACTAGTGATCAAGTCACATGCATCCCAAGTGAGGATCCTCAAACTGCTGAAATACAGAAGAAAACTCAACAATTTCTGTTGGAAATGAGCACATTTTGCAGATAATATACATCATTTTACATACTAACACAATAGACACAAACAGGGTACCTGCAGGTTCTGGTAAGTCAAATTCAAGACTTTTTAATTAAATTTAAACCTCTGATGCATGGACTATGAAAGTCAGTGTCAGGATTTTTCTCTTGAGTGTTCTTATTTGTCTTAAAGCATGGAAAAAAGTTTTCCTTTCCCCCCCCCGAAATATTTATAACTGAGCATTCAACATAAAACAGTGTGAATTTAATATAAACATGACTTAATTTTTTGCTAACTTATTTTTGGGTTATTTGAAGAATAATCTTTTTTTTAATGCTTTGCAAGACAGTTAAACTCTCTTTCATCCAATTTAACACTGAATAATGAATAGTTGTTTTTTTTTTTTTTAGCTTTTTCACCCTCAAATGTTTGTCTATAGCATTTTTAAAAATAAATACATGTTTGGAAAAAAATTGAAAACATTTTTTCAGGCCCTGAGAAGAATAAAAATTTCTTGACACAGGCTAATATGAATTTCCACCACTTGAACCATGGAATTTAGGAGGAAATAACTTCTACATAGGCATCCACTGTAGTGACCACTATGCACCACAGGGTTAATGCATGAAAAAAAGTTTTCCTTTTTTTCCCCCAAATATTTGTAACTGAGCATTCAACATAAAACAGTGTGAACTTAATGTAAATATGTTTTTTTGTTTGACTTCTTTTCTATTTTTTTTTTTTTTTTTGTAATTTCATCAATAATCTTTTTTTAATGCTTTGTTAAACATTTTAACTCTCTTTCATCCGTTTTAACACTGAATAATTTGTAGTTTATAAGCTTTTTCACTCTCAAATGCTTGTCTATAACTTCTTTTTAAATATGCTATTTATAGGTATTTGTTGAGTAAAATTTTCAAGCATGTGAAGATGCTGATTTCTAAAAAGTTAGCAGTGGTCTCCTAATTTTTTCCAGAGCTGTATATATGTTAGGACAAAAACATTAAAGAAGAATAAAAATATCCTGAAACAGGCTGATATAAATTTCCACCATTGAATTTAGGAGTAAATAACTTTTAAATAGGTGTCCACTGTTGTGACCACTATGCACCACAGGGTTAAGACCAAAACCATCATGAATATTGTTGATGGTTGGGGGAACCTGCTGTTTTACAACTAAATCAAAGCATGTGTGTCACTCAGTGAGACCCATTCAAGATGACTTTTTGTCTGTTTATTGAACATAAAGTGATCCTTGGGTCTCTCTGGTTAATGGCTGTATTTAAAAGTACAAACAGTGGCCCATAGTCACAGACTGGTTCACCAGGATGCAGATAACAGTTTATATCAGCAGCTTGTGACACAGTTTCTACTCTACACCTTCCCATAAAGTCCCGCCAAAAAAATAAACTCAATAAAATATGAACAAATCCTGCCCTGACAAATTTAAGACTTTTCAGTAATTTGTTTAAGACCAGAATATAAAATTTTAATACATTTAAGACTTTTTAAGACTTTTCAAGGATGGATAGGAACCCTGACAAATAAAACAGAAATTTGCAGGGGTACAAACTCGTCACCAGTGAAGAAGGTGACAACCTTTAAGTACTACATGACTGGCTGATGTGAGAAGTTGACAGGATTACTTTTCTCCTTGCAACAAAACATACAGGTCTTACAGCACAACAGCTACATATGATACTGTTTGCTTATAGTTGCGTGTGGTTTTCTATCAAGAATAAATAAGAAAATACCTGAAGAATAATAAACTATTCAATATTTTCCTCCATTATCCATCACAAATTTGCATCCCTTTATCTTTCTCTTGATTCAATTGTCTGTTTCATATTGTTTTATTCAAGACATTGTAACCTTATTCTACGTAGGACAGAAAACCCCTTCATTGCTTAATGCATCATGTACATGTTACCAAGACTTGCAAAGAAGTGCATCACTATGGAAGGCCATTTCTGCCAGTTGAAAAAAACAAACATGAAAATTTAGCTCTTTGAAGATATTTTTTGCCCATATTATGTCAAAATTTTGACTTTCTATCCCATCAATTTGTCCCAAAAATTTGACTAAATTTGGGATAAGAAGATTCAACAGGGCCAGTTTTATTTATTTTTTTATTTTTACTGGTGTAAATGGGCCTCTCCACATCAGACCTCTATGATGCTAAGAAAAACAAGCCATGGTGCTGCTGTTGATTTACGTCTGTACCACATTTTAAGAAGAGCTCAGTCTGGATCAGTTTCCTCTGATAAAACATGAAGATGCAGTTTCTATAAGCCTTACCTTGAGTGACACTCACTTGTCATTGTCCCCAGAATTTCTCGAAAGTCACTTCTTCTGGTCATTATTGAACCACTCTTTTCAAAACAAAGGTTATGCTAACCTCATATAAACCAAAAAAAGGCCTGATTAACAGAGGTGGGTAGAGGAGCCAAAAATTGTACTCAAGTAAGAGTGGTGTTACTTTAGAATGATATGAATCAAGTAAAAGTAAAAAGTGGTCCTCCAAATAATTACTTGCGTGAGAATAAGTAAGTATTCAGAGAAAAAACTACTTGACTACTGAGTAACTGGTGAGTAACTTCTGATTAGTTATTTCTTTTTAATCAGAGCGTGAATGTTAAATAGATAATGATTATAAATTAAGAGTGTGCTATTTGAACATTGCCAAACAATGTTACTTAGACAGAAATAATAGTAAATGAGCATTCGGCAGGCTGTGGGGTGGGGGTCATTGATAATCCACACTTGATACTGTGGGAAAAATTTCAGGACGGGATTGGTCACGTACCAGGTCATGTGACTTCACGCAAGTATTTAGAACTATAATCGATACATTTCTATCAAATTCCAAAAATAGCAGCTTACGAGGATAAAGACACTGGCTATGAGGCAAGTCCTGATATTCTTAATGTTAATCATATTTTGTCAGGACTTGCAAACATAAAATATTGTTCCTCAAGGATAATTTTCTGTGTTTGTTTGAAAATAATGAATTACACTTACATAGCTGTGATAATCAGGCATCGAATGTCTGTATCCTGGGGGATACATTGTTCAGATGGGGGTATAAAATTGAGATACTAACCCTCTGATATACTTGTGTTTTGAGGACTATACTCTATAGATAGTCAATCATTGATCACTCTTTATTTCATTATTAAATGTGTATTATTGGTCATGGATCAGAAGTGCAATGTGAGGCTTTGCATTGTTACAGGTCAAAATGCTCACAACTGTTTCCACAGCTTCCATTGTTGATGGGATGTTGCGAGTATAAAAGCTCCAGAAGGGAGATGTTCCAGCTAGAACATAATTAAGACAATTTGTGTACATGTGTTACTTTGTTGGTATAATGTTAGTTGGCTCGTTGTTCATAGACTTGTTGGATAGACTTTTTTCCAGTGCTCAATACATGTCAATCATCACTAGCTGTTAAGGTTTTCCATTTTTTAAAAAAAAGTTATGAACATGATTTAAAGAAAGTAGCTTAGTTATTGTCAGAAATTTGTTTTAAAACTTAAAAAATGAAATATTTAAGAAAATGGAAAATTCTAAATTTTAACCCCAAATGGACAATGTATCTCCAGGGACACAGAGGTGTTAAACTGAAAATAAAGATGAGATTTGAAAAAATATCACAGAAATATGTTATTCTAGCCTTGATACATTAGAAAATATCAATTGGTTTATTTTCCAAAATGTGTTTATGACCGTTTAAGGGTTAGATTGAGGCAAATTTAAGCTCAAGAAAATGGTCTTAATGGTAGAAATGTGTTTTTACATTTTCTCCCCCAAAGAATCACTCAGTGAAGTGACTGTAAAGCTTCAGCCAGTGATGTTTCTGCTATAATTCACCTAAATTGGTCACTTTGCTTCAGTGTTTGGACACATAGATTTTGTGTGGTCATGTGACTGCCTGGATGTATTTGATTGGTGAAATGGAGTCAAACGTCTGTAGTGATTATGATGAATCGGTGAAACAGTCATGTGACAGCACCCAAGGTAGAAGTTTCTCAAAAAAACCCAAAACAAAAAGGTTGTGTAAGCAATAATAAATCAAAGAAAAAGTAGCGAGCGAAGTGTAAGTCAATGTAATGGAGTAAAAGTAACATTTCTTCTTCACAAAAATACTCAAGTATGTCATATTTAAATTACTCTGACAATTACAATATGTCTAAAACGTTCCTGCAGTACCTGTAAGGGAGTAAATGTAGCTCGTTACAACTGACCTCTGGTGAGTAAATGGTCACAAGAAAGAGCGCAACACAGTCCTGCAACAGCAATGTGACGTAGCACTGCCATTTTTTTTTTTTTATTATTATTATTATTTTTTTTTTCCTTGTCCTGTTCAGCATCACCACAACAGAATTGCAGTCCTGCTGCCGTATTTTGCAGAACACAGTTTACTTTGCCAAGAGGGGCCGTTTGTGTATAAGGCTCCCCTTGAGATTTAAATGTTATTTTTATTAGTGTTTTGTAATTTATTTTTTCTGTACATTGCCAAGGTTAAAGGTTACTGCCTGAACGGACTAGGGTGAAAACAGATGAGGGATAGTGACAGAGGGAAAGAGCAGACAGAGAGAGGGAGAGATAAACAATAAAACAACAGAAGAGAACAACCACAACAACTGGACGAGTGAACGCAGACAGGGGATCCAAAACCAGCAGCTGATCCTGCAAGAAAAAAACAAGGGGAGAAAAAGAGAGACAGCAGACAAAAAAAAAAGAGAAGGAAACACAGTATCCCGAGGTCTTTGACACCACAATCACGAGGAGCACCTGTGAAGAGATAGCACGGCCATTTAAGTAACAGTGCCAATAAAAAAAAAAGACAAAATTAGCTGGTGTGTTGGAAAAAACAAGCTTGGAAAATTGCCATAAAGTGCACTAGAATCATGAGGGCGATCTACTTGAGTCACAGAAACAACCTATTTTGGATCCAAAACAGCAAAGTTTGCCGAAAGGTGATGAGTCCACATCTCTGAATTTGACAAATCAAACAAAGTTGCACAGTTTTTAACAAAATGTTTGCTTTATTTTTTCTTTTTTTTTTATCCAGGACAACTCATTCAAGGATAATCAAGGAGAAATAAGCACTACTGTTTTCATTAGAACTTTTTTTCAGTTTTTTTCATTTTGTCAAAGATGGATGGTGAATTTTTTTTTTATCAGAATTGGTCAAAGTAAAACAAAACAAAAACAAAAATAAATGAATATATAATAACAATACATTAATAATTAATTCAATACAATGAAGTGTGGCGTCGATGACGGAGTAACAACGGCCCAGAAAACATCGGGTTGTTATCGTTTTCACTGCTTCTTCTGCGGTACTGCAATAATCACCAGCACTAACTCAACTCAATCAACAACAGTAGAGGAGGAAATGGAGCGCACCCACAAAGTTCTGCACCCCGGCCTCCCAAAGAGGAAACACTTTTTTTTATTTAAATAATATTTTATCAAAGCTTCTGTTTTTTTTCTTCATAAAATGTTTCTAAAACTTATCTGTCTTCTTTAAAGTTCTCTTTTTTTTTTTTTGCACTTTTTTTTCTTTTTGAGAGATTCTTAAAGTTTTGTCTCCATTTTACCACAATGTCAATGTTTTTGCAAGAGTGGTAACCTATGTGTTTTTGCGGTCTGTGTGTGTGTGTATGTCTGCGTATGTGTGTGTGTGTGTGTGTGTCCTTCGCTGAGGCTTGATGGAACAACTTTCGAGTTAAGTGCTTGTGTGAACGCAAAGCTTGCACACATGAAGCGTGATGACATGATTTTTTTTTTTTTTAATGTGTGTACAGAGTGTGTGTGCGTGTGGATGTGTGTTTTATGTCCTCAGACTGCATCGACTGTATTCGGGTCGATGCAGCAAAGACATTCATACTGTGAGGTTGAAGCTGGCTCAAGCATTAAGATGTGTGGCCTTTAACTAGTTCTGTGTTTGTGTGTGTGAGAGTGTGTGTGTGAGGGTATGTGTCTGTGCATCTACAAAGACAGCTTATCAGGGAGTGTGTTGAGCTAGTATGTGCACAAGGGTGAGCAGACTAAGTGAAGTGAGTGTCTCTTAGTGCCTACATGTGTGTCAGTGTGTGTGTGTGTGTGTGTGTGTTTTTATACTGTGATGGGCATTTCTGTACTTAAAGTTGCTCCAAAAGTACAACTTGCATGTCCTGTGTAAAGCTTATTATGAGTCAGTAAAGCCACTGCATGATGTGAGAGAGGACATATGTCATATGTGTGTGTGTGTGTGTGTGTGTGTGTGTGTGTGTGTGTGTGTGTGTGTGTATGCGATAGAAGGCACAGAGGGTGGTGTGGGAGGCTCAGTCTCTCAGGTCCATGCTGGAGCCAAACAGGGCCACCAACTGCTCCTCATAGTGGGCGATGTTCCTCTTCATGATCTCCTTACAGGAGCCCAGGAGGCGCTCGAACGCCTGCACGTCTATTACTGCACAGAGAGAGAGAGAGAGAGAGAGAGAGAGAGAGGGAGGGGGAGAGAAACACTGAGTGGGTCTGTGGGCTCATTGTGATGTCTTCAACATTTAACCTCTTACATCCCACCCAATTCTAACGTATAAACCAAGCTATGTTTTTAAAGCTTGTAACTGTAGAACCATAAGGTCAAATTTCATCAGTGACACCTCATTTGAAAGATTTAAGTTTCTAGTTTCAGAAAATATCATGTTTTTATATGTGGTTAAAGTCCACATCATAGACTGTATAATGAGTGGACGTAACGACGTGCGGCTCAAACTGAAGCCACCAGCAGATGCCCCGCCCCCTGGTGTCTGGCTGCAGTATAGGTCATAAGCCCCGCCTCCCCATGTATTCCAGATATGAGCCGGGAAAACTTTAAAAAATTACGATACCTGGTAGAAACGTTTCTCTCATCTTTACACTAAGGTAGAATGAAGATGTCATCTGGCTGCATGGTGTTCAGGTGTTTTTTTTCTGAGAAGTTAGTTTCTCATTAGTTATTGGACGTTAAAACTGCGATATAAGTTTCGTTTTACGATAGTTGACAGCTGCCGTTCGTGAGTAGTTTTTATCGGGGATATAAGAAACTTCGGGAAAGAGCCAAAAGGAGACTAAACCTTCTGAAGAAGAAGAAATAAATATTTTTATTTCTCTTTTTTACTCTGCTCCACTGGAAATTCTCTACTGCGCAGACTCTGGCTGCACAATGGTGGCTAGAGAAACGGGTTTTTTGGCTTCAAAATCGTAGAACGGTGACAGGCGGAAGCACGCTGTCCATTCTATATACAGTCAATGGTCCACATCAGGATAAATGCAGCTGAAACACCTTTTTTTTACCTCTTCATTTTTTTATAACTAATATTTGAACATCATTGACTTCAAGATGCTTCATGTCAGACATAAAACATCCAAACACTAGCAGATGCATTCTTGTTTGACAACTTCATGCAAGCAAAACCAGCTTTATCAGTGCTCAGTGTCCTCTTTCTAGTCAACTTTGCTTTCTCTGTGAAAAGGTTCGCTAAAAAATATGAAATTAAAGCTCCCAGTCAGAGATTTCGCCTCTCCTGTCACGCACATGAACATATAGGCCAAAAGAGAGTTTTTTTTGGACGACCTAACTTGCTACAGCAGGCTTCGTGTGAATAGTAAGACTATGAGTTACTGTACGTGTGATTGACAGGGCTGATAGCTGAGAAACGAGCCTGTTAGAGGGGATTTATGCAGGGAATTGGCCAGTCATGTAGAGAGCACTTCCTGTATAAATCAGGCTCTCCTGGCATCAAATCTCCATGTATCGAGATGGGAACACTTCTGTTGTGTAGCCTGAAGTCTAAGAAAATAAAATACGCCAAGTTTTGCCAAATTGACACTGAGGAGGAAATGCTATAAGATTGTGAAGCTGCTGTTATTGATGAGAACAGACTAACAACAACTTTACAGGAGAAATTTCACCACTTGGAATAATTTGATGAAACAACACTTTTGATATGTATGAACTCTGGATTCCTCTGGTGGAAAGGAGAGTGAATATTCAGGGTGTGGGCTACAGACGTGACGTAATGACCTCAAAACAGGTAGGATGTCCCAGTTGTTGTGATCAAAATTGGTTCTTTTCCTAATTACATTTTGTCGGTGAAGGAAACTTAAACTTAACAGCTGAATTGTGAAGAATCTAAACTTTCTAATGCGGCGTAGCATTCTGATGTTTGACAAAAGTGTTACTGTTCATACTTTGATGACGTCAGAGGAATGGCAAACTGCCTTACCGTACGACCACCTCGAATTCTTCAATTTCCATCGTACGTTTTGTTTTTAAGTTGACTCCGCAAGTCACTACAGGAGTAATCAGTCCTACAAGAGAATCTCGACTTATTTAGTTGTCTTACTCTCACTTCAGAAAAATTACGTCGGTATTTTAGAAGTCACGTAGCAAGACTATTCACGAAGTCTCTGTAAACAATGATACAGGTATGAAAAGAGTCCTGGGACCATCTTAAGTGTCCCTGCAGTCCCCTGAGGGCCCTTTAAGTGCTCTTCATCTTTTCCAGTCACAACACAACCACAGAGAATGACGAGAGGAGAGCAGACAGCGTTCTTAGCTGCAGCTCGGTGCCTGACATTTGTCCCTGCTCCAAACAAGCTGTTGTAAAGTTAGTTCAATGAAAACAAAGTGAAGACAACACAAGGTGAGTGTGGAAAGTCAAGATGTGTGTGGGGCTGCAAAGAGTAGTTGACGTCATTGATTACATCCACTAAGTTTCTCACCTGTAGAGGTCAATTTTTAATAAGATTTCGGGGTACTAAATTATGAAATGACTTTTTATATTTGGCCAAAAACTGCATGTCCATACAATGTCACAGAAGATGCATAAAGCATTTAATCTCCTTTCTGTACGTTGCCTCTGAATTGTTGTCCATGTTTTATTTGTTTTAACTTCAGGTGTTGCTCTGTTATGTTTACTAGGGCTGAACGATTTATCATTTTCTGATCGAAATCGCAATTTCAAACATTGTGATCATGTGATCGCAAAAGCTGTGATTATTTTTTTTTACTCCTGACTGACCCAGGATCTGTTGTATCAGCTGTTTGTGTCCGGTTTAGAAATAACAAGAAAAGAAATGGAAAAGCCAAAATTTGACTGTTTATCTACAAATCTTTTAACTTCTTCTTTTTTTTTTTGCCTTTTATCCTATAATTTTGATTTTTTTTTCATATAATTTTGACTTAAATCTTAGAGTTTTGACTTTTTATATCAAAATTTCAACATCTTATCTCAAACATTGCCTTTATGTCAAAGGCATTTTTGATCTTAGACTTTTGTCATCTTAAAATTTTGACCTTAAATGAGAAAGTTTGGGCTTTTTTCACATAATGTTGAATTGATTTCTTAAACTCTAGAAGTTATTAACTTTTTGTCTTAGAATTTTGTCTTTATTTCTCAAAATTTCCACTTTTCATATCATAATATTGACCTTTTATCTCAAAGTTAGAAACAATTCTTACCTTCAGTTTTTATTTTCATCTTCGCATTAGAGTAGTAGCTTTCGATGCTTCAATGGTTTGATGTAATTTTCTAACAAGTTTGTAAATGTTACTATACATTGAGAAAATTTCACTAAAGTTTGATTTAAACAAAATCGCACATCATATCTGCCAGAAAAATCGCAATTAGATCTTTTTCTAAAACCGTTCAGGTCTAATGTTTACTGTAACATTCGCTCAGGGTTGATAGTAAAACTAATCCCCCTTACATACAGAGACACTCACACACTCAAAAACTGAATTTACTGTTAAAGCTTTGTTACAGAACAGGACCTATGTGGTCGAAAGGGTTGAAACGTAATAGATATTTTTTATATTCAGTTATTGGCCACTGTGTGTTTTACACAACAAACAATAGCTGATAAACTTATCATCTTGGTGTTAAAATGTTCATCTATTTGACCACGATACTCACCGGCCACTTTATTAGAAACACCTGTTGAACTGCTTGTCGACGCAAATTTCTAATCAGCCAATCACATGGCAGCAACTCAATGCATTTAGGAATGTAGACATGGTCAAGAGGATCTGCTGCAGTTTAAACTGAGTATCAGAATGAGGAAGAAAGGTGATTTAAGTGAATTTGAATGTGGCATGATTTTTGGCCTGAGTATTTCAGAAACTGCTGATCTACTTGGATTTTCACGCAACCATCTCTAGGGTTTACAGAGAACGGTCCCAAAGAAAGAGAAAACATCCAGTGAGTGGCAGTTCTATGGATGAAAATACCTTGTTGATGCCAGAGGTCAGAGGAGAATGACCAGACTGGTTCGAGCTGATAGAAAAGCAACAGTAACTCAAATAACCAACAACCCAGGTCTGCAGAGCAGCATCTCTGAACACACAACAGGTGGAACCTTGAGGCAGATGAGCTACAGCAGCAGAAGATCACACCAGGTGACCCTCCTGTCAGCTAAGAACAGGAAACTGAGGCTACAATTTGCACAGGCTCACTAACACTGGGCAATAGAAGATTAGAAGAACTGGTCTGATGAGTCTGGATTTCTGCTGTGACTTTTGGATGGTAGGGTCAGAATTTGGTGTTAACAACATGAAAACATGGATCCATCCTGCCTTGTATCAACAGCTCAGGCTGGTGGTGGTGTAACGGTGTGCAGATATTTTCTTGGCACACTTTGGGCTACTTAGTACCAATTGAGCATTGTTTCAAGGCCACAGTCTACCTAAATCTTGTTGCTGACTTTATGACCACAGTGTACCCATCTTCTGATGGAAACTTCCAGCAGGAGAACACACCATGTCATAAAGCTGGAATCATCTCACACTGGTTTCTTGAACATTACAATGAGGTCACTGTACTCAAACGGCTTCCACAGTCACCAGATCTCAATCCAATAGAGCACCTTTGGGATGTGGTGGAACGGGAGATTCTCATCGTGGATGTGCAGTCGACAAATCTGCAGCAACTGCATGATGCTACCAAGTTAATGTGGACCAAACGCTCTGAGGAAAGTTTTCAGTGCCTTGTTGAATCTAGGCCACGAAGGATTAAGGCAGTACCAACCTGGTACTGGCAAGGTGAACCTAATAAAGTGGTCGGTGAGTGTATAAGGGATTCTTGTTAGAGCACTATTATTCAGTCATATCATTTAGTATGTAATTTACTGACCCATCTGCTTTGTTACATAACATTAAAGGAGGAATGAGGTCCATATGCATCATAAAGGGTTGAGGTACACATGTTAAATTCAACAGGTGTGCACTCTTAAGCCACTGAGGTCAAACAGAGTCCAAATGGGATATATACACAAATAAGACGCTTCAAAGAAATGAGCCACATCAATAAAGAAATACTGTAAAATGAGAGTGATTAAAGCAGATGTAATGACAAACAGAGAAAAGGTGAGAGAGAAACAGGTTGTGCTGTTAAAAATCGTGTTCAGTCTCAAATGTGAAGAGCTGCTCATCTGCTGAATGAGAGCGCCCACTTTAAAAAAAATAATTGCTGAGTGTCTTTCAATCAACCAGAAGAACAAGGCGATGACAGGCGAGGTGAAGAGCGGAGCATCAATTACAGGTCAAATAAAACTCAAACACCACTCGTCGTCTCATGACAAACAGCTTGAAAAGCCCCATTGGTGGAGACTGAATGTCAGAGACTGTGCAGTGAGGTCTGATGGTTTATAAGATGTTTGATAAGTGTAGAAGAAGGTAAAGCTGCTTCATAAAAGACACCACAATCACATATTCATATTCACTCTTTAAACATTCACATCTGTCTCTATCATTCTTCTCCTGACACAGACACAAAGTATTGAAGGAGTGGATGACTTCTTCTTACCCAAACACTTAACGTTGCCCACTGCGTAGGCTGAGGCGGCCCGGGGCTTGTTAGTGACCAAGGCCAGCTCCCCAAAGTACTGACCCCTGCTACAGCGCGTTATCTCCACCTCCGCATTGTCTGCGTGGTCTGCCTTCGTCTGTAAGGGAGAGAGAAGAGGTTAAAAACCACTGAGCGCCTCTTTTTTTTTTTCTCCATCCCCTGGCAAGTTACACTCAGCAGATGAGGAGACTCCTGTATGAGTCCCTCTGTTGCTAGGCTAAAGCAGGGAGCCTTTAGCTTCAGTGGTGGTCTCTGTGGGGGAACGTGGGGTTGTCATTGTCAACATTTTTCATTAGAGAACAGCGCAATAATGAAAGCATTTTTTTAATGGTCGTCTCCAGCAGTGGTTCCCAACCATTTTGACATCATCAAATTCTGGGGACCACAGAGACTTTTTTTTTCTAAAATGACTTTTTTTTGTATGTTTTGTATCCTGTGTTGTAAAGACAGAGTAGCCAGAATTAGTGCACAAAGTGGCAGATTTACTTTTCCTGCTCAGGATATAAACTTGACTCTAATTGAACTTTCAAACTCAAAAAATTGTTTACATCCCCATGAGACAATTAAAGGCACATAGAGCAGTAAACAAAGTAAACAACCGTAGACAAAGATAAGAAACAAACAGCCCAAATTTCAGTAAGGCAATGTAAAATGCTGCCGAAAATGCTGAAATACCAAATCCAGAAAATAAAAAAAGAAAACTAAAATAATAAAATACTTGATAATACAACACTAAAATGCGAAATAACAGAATACTAAAATAACTCATAATAAAATGCTAACTTCATACTAGGGCTGAACTATTTTAGAAAAAGATCTAATTGCAATTTTTCTGGCAGATAAAGCGATTTCAATTTGATTCACGATTTTCTTCAAATCAAACTTGAGTGAAGTTTTCACAATGTACAGTAACATGAACGAACTTGACAGAAAATTACATCAAACCATTGAAACATCAAAAGCTTTTACTCTAATGCAAGAATGAAAACTGAAGGTAAGAACTGTTTCCAACTTTTAGATAACAGGTCAATATTTTAATATAAAAAGTGGAAATTTTAAGAAACAAAGACAAAATTCTGAGACAAAAAGTCAAGATTTTTGGATGAAACGTCAAAAGTTTAAGAAATCAATTTAACATTATGTGAAAAATGTCAAAACTTTCTCATTGAGGGTCAAATTATTAAGATGACAAAAAGTCTTACATAAAATCTCTACATTTTGAATTGAAATTTCATGATAAAAAGTCAAAATTTAACGATTTAAGTCAAAATTCGGAGAAATAAGAAATAATAATATTAATAATATAAAATTATAGGATAAAAGGCAGAAAAAATCTAAAAACAAGATTTTTCGATAAATCTTCGAATTTTGACTCTTCTCAAAACCCTGAGTTTAACACCTCCACTGAGTCTGACTTTAAATGCGATTCTTGCTATTTCCAAACACAACAGATCCTGGGTCAGTCAGAAGCAGCAAAAAAAATTGCAGCTTTGGCGATTACATGATCTCAATGTCTGAAATTGCGATTTCGATCAAAAACAATAAATCGTTCAGCCCTACTTCATACTAAAACATATCGTATGCAGCTGTTCAATGTGTTGTGACTTAATTTTTAAAATAATCACAGGAGAATTTTTTTTATCAATTACTAGAAATTTCGGGGGACCCTTTTTGGATTCCAGGCGACCCCAAAAAGGGTCATGACCCCAAGGTTGAGAACCACTGGTCTACAGAGCGATGACTGGTGGAATCATTTGGTGTAAAACCTACAACAGAAAAAGTGTAGATGTGCATACCAAAGAACAGCCGGGGAGTTTATTTGTTTGTTTCCTATTTTGGGAGCAGGCGACTATTTGGGACAAAATATGGTAAATTTAATCAAATTATTTATTTATTTACACCATGGAACTCTTGAGCCAACCAGCACTAGCAGCAAACTTCTCCTCTGTGCTGTCAGTCAGGGTGACATAGATGTGGGGACACTCTCTCATGATGCGCCTGCTCACTGATGACCCATTCAAATATGTTTTTTTAACTCCTCCTCACTAGTCTTTTTCCTACCTCCACCACACAGAAGTTCAGTTTTATCTTTACACCAATCTCTCACTCTCTCAAGGTCAACAGAGAAGTGTCGAGCTGCTGCTTTGTAACACTCAGACTTTATTCATAATGCTACTACACGAGGGGGAAATCTTTTAGTGCAATGAACAGTTCAGAAAAGCTCAGGATAAACGAAGAGATCCCAATTCGCTCTCTGACTCTGTTCAAATCACATAAAACAGGCAAACAAATAAGTCAGTGACGGGTCTTTAATGACATTCAAACCCAACTGAAACCACACTGAATGAACCCAAAATGCACCTCTATGATTCCTAAATAAACTAAAATTCCTTTCTAAATGAAAAAGAAGTTAAAAGCAAAGTCAGCTCAGTTTTAAGAGTCCTTTAAATTAAATCAAAGTCATCGGTTTAAACATCTCTGATCTCCCAGGCACAAAAAAACAGTAAAATAAGAAGCAATCTCACCGGATTCAGGGAAGAGTTAATGTCAGGATCAGCAGTAATGTGACTGATGTGATCAACGTTAGGTTTTTTCAAAAGCATGTGCAAACACGTACTGAGGGGATACAGTGGCAACGTCTTCTTCTTCTTAAAATTTTCAGCTAAATTACTCCCAGCCTTTATTTTTCCAAATAAACTGCTTCACCCTGTGGTTAATTGGGACTTAGCAATTAAATGGAAGCCGGCTGTTATTTGGTATTTTACAGTAAAAGAGAAAGTTGTTCTTACTTTACTCTTCATCATGATCTTCACCTCTCCAGATTCTACAATATAGAAGCAGTCTGCCTTGTCTCCCTACAAAAAAGAAAACACAACATCTGGATACATTCAAAGGTACATGACATACATGTAGATTACCATCAAATCAAACATTCAGCACAACTCTAACCATTGATCATGTCTCCTCCATAACTTACCTGTGTGATGATGCGATCACCATCTGAGAACTGCTTTGCTCCTAATACATCGACGATCTTCATCCTCTCTGTTGCCTGGAAGGATAAAGATAAAGATAAAGATAAAGATGGTGAAAACACAGACTTACAGGCAGGATAATCTTCATATGATGTTTCCCTGATCCAACAATGTTCTCTTTTTACAGCACATCTGCTTCTTTTTTTCATCATCTTATAGTGGAACTTTCTCTTTCCTCCTTTTCTATCTGACGTTTTGTATCACACAGCCTGATATTGTTCTTTCAGGTCACTGTATAGAAATTAGGGCTGAACGTTTTGCAAAAGTAATCTAACTGTGATCACTTCTCCCTATAGTGTGATTGCAATTAATTTTTTGGGTTACTCATCTTATGTATTGTTGATATCACTTGTTAACTGAAGTGGGTCGTTCAATTGATCCTTATTTTATTCTCATTTTAATAAGAAGAACACGTACATGAAGGAGAAAATAAGTATTGTTGCTAAAATTAAAAAAAAACTCTGTTTGCATGAACAGGTGCATCTGAAAAAATTAGCTTATCATGAAAAACTTTCCTGTTTCTTGGTCACTCATTTCTGAAAGTGAAACCCAGATATCATATAGACTCATTATACATTGAGTGAACTATTTCAATCCTTTATTTCTTTAAATAATTCACTTGTTGATACCTATGGCTAATATATTTATACATATATTGTGAATACTCCAAATCCAGTGTCTCAGAAAATAAGAATATTACAAAAGATTAACAGACGAGGATATTTTACAGAGAAATTTCAGGCTTCTGAAAAATGTTCATTTCAATGCACTCAATACCATTTATGCTACTTGTGACTGCTTTTTGCCCATTTAGTAATATTTCACTCTTTTTCTGCACTTTTTTTGGACTGTTTGTTGCTACTTTCTGACTATTTTCCAAGTTTTCACCCTATTTGTCACTCATTTTTGTTGTATTTTTGGACCATTTGTGCCACCTCAAACTTATTTTTACCTTTCACTACTTAGATTGTTTCTCTTGCAAAAGTAGTTTACAACAGTTTGTCTCTTTGGTTGAGCAGGGTTGAGTAACACTGGTGTAGACTAGAGCATAAAATATCTACGGCAGAGAAAAATTATCTGGTTTTCTGATACCTTTCAATTTACAGAAACGTTGCACTGTTTGCAATCAGAATATTATAGCAGGCCATATTACAACCTAATCTAATTTGTGACTAATTTTCTCGACATGATAGGAATAAATCAGATGAAAATGTTCTTTGCTTTAAAACAAGATTTTGTCATCAAATAACATTTTTCCAAATTGTCTAATATTTAGGTCAAGATGGTACTTGATGTGGTGCAGAGATGGATTGGAGATGCATCTGGTGCATTTTGGCCATTAAAAGCATTTGAATTGCACATACACATGCGCACGCACACACCCACACACATACACATAATGTACTAATTCTCTGCCTCTTTTTATTATGTACTTGCAGTCACCCTCCTTTTAGCTTTTTTTTTTTTTGGTCTTTGCAATGTATGTGTATATTTTCACCCTATGATGCAGTTAAGTTAACTTTGTCTTTTTTGTTCATGTAATCATTTATTTTGTAATTGTACTTATCCTTGTAAACTCTTAGGTACAGCTGTAAACAAAAAAAAAAAAGAATTATGGATACTATTGTGTAAATTGTTGAATTTGAAATAAAAACTAAGTTAAAAAAAAAGCATTTGAATAATAGGGGGAGAAACAAAATGCTGAAAACTAGAAAGAGGCTACAGACTCTAAACTAAGATTCTGTCTGTTCAAACTCCTCCCCTCTGGCCAGTGTTACAGAGCACTATACGCAGGCTGTCAGTCTGATTAACAATTAAAAAAAAAAAACAATTTTGTCATCCCGCCGTTACGGAAGAGGATTAGGGCCACTGAGAAAAAAAAAATTCCAAAAAAAAAAAGGTCAGAATTCTGAGTTTAAAGTCAGAATTCTGACTTTAATCTCAGAATTCTGACATTAAACTCAGAATTCTGACTTTAAACTCAGAATTCTGACTTTTTTCTCAGAATTCTGACTTTTTTTTTTTTTTTAGATTTTTTTTTTTTCTCAGTGGCCCTAATCCTCTTCCGTAGAATTCTGACTTTTTTCTCAGAATTCTGAGATTAAAGTCAGAATTCTGAGAAAAAAGTCAGAATTCTGAGAAAAAAGTCAGAATTCTGAGTTTTTTCTCAGAATTCTGACTTTTTTTTTTTTGGATTTTTTTTTTTTCTCAGTGGCCCTTATCCTCCTCCGTACGCCGTCAAGTCTCATGCTCATGCACATTCTCTCTTTTGCAAATTTTCATTGTACTATTTCAGTTAAGTATATATTTTTTCTTTCTTCCTTTTGTTCAAAGTTTCTATATAACTAATATTTCTATATTTCTAATTTGTAGTTACTTGATATCTGTTTTCTATATATTTGATGTTTAATGTTTATTCCTACTTGTTTTTGTACAAAGAGCAGAGGTAAAACTGAGGTCAAATTCCTTGTTTCTTGAAGCTACTTGGCTACAAAGCTGATTGTGATTCTGATAATGAAGAGAGTGAGGATTTGACACCTTTCCAACTGCTTCACTCACCTCCAGTGACTTGAGTAAGGGCACAGACTCTATGAAGCACTCGTACATCCTCCTCTTCTTGGCGTTGTTCTTCACAATGAGTCTACGAAATGTGGCACGGTCCTGTGGATGAAATATACACACACACACGCGTGTAAGGAAGCAGCTCCTGGAAGGAAGCTGTGTGAGAGTGAAACTCTGATAATGAACGTGCTCCTGTGTTTCACCACAGGGGGGAGCTGCAGCTGTATTTATGAAGAATGGAGCACAGGCTTCATTCATAGATAACAGAGCTTCATTCTTAACATGTTTCACAATCACTGCTTCATGTATGGAGTCTGACAAACTGAAGTTACGCTCAGTGCATTTCAGTAAGAGAAAGATCCACAATCCAGTTACAAAGGTAAGAAAACAGTGAGTCTTTAAAACAGGTGGTGCTGACTGAAATGAGACTTTGTGCTTTTAAATGCTTTGAAAACAACTTCCAAGTAGTAGCTGAGTGATTCTATAATTAAGGCTACATTTCAGGTGTGTCAAAAAGTGAAAAAATCCAATGCTATTTTTGATTAATATTCTACCTCTGTGAAAAGTGTATGTCTGAAATGTACCTAATTAATCAATTAGCATGTTGAATATATGATGAATTCTTAAATATTAGAATTTTTTAAAAGGAAATGGTTCATTGTTTTGTTAACTGTGTTACAGACAAAAGTTGTGACTAATTTTTCAATATAAATTCACATGAAACTGCATTTACAGTAACTCAACACTATTACATTGACTCAGCTCTCTAGAAATGTCCCTCATCATTTAAATCACAGTTAAGTCAACATTTAAGAGAATTATGGCACAAAAAGACACAGTAACACAGTTGACAACACACAACACACAGTTACAGTTGATAACACACAACACACCGTTACAGTTGACAGGACAATAAAAATTTTAGTAATGGGTAACAGTTGACATTTTCTCCATTTCTGTCCCTTGTGCTGATTATAGACCATGTATATATCACCACCTGACCTCCATCAGCTCATATTTCTGTGTATGTTCTTTACATTTTGGTCATTTTAACATCTACAGTAATGACACAAGAAAATGTCACAGTTGACGAACAATTAAATTTCCCTATTTAAAGACAAAAATTTAGGTGAAATATTGATGATGAGGAGGAGTTGAAAAATACTAAAC
Source organism: Thalassoma bifasciatum (assembly GCA_008086565.1). Taxonomy (NCBI): domain Eukaryota; kingdom Metazoa; phylum Chordata; class Actinopteri; order Labriformes; family Labridae; genus Thalassoma; species Thalassoma bifasciatum. The sequence continues at coordinate 136,857 of RPOG01001058.1, read as the reverse complement.
TTTCACCAAGGTTCCCACCAAAAAGGTTGTGACCTCTTATTGTTTGAGTCATGTGACTTTAAAGCAGGGATGTCCAAACTACGGCCCAGGGGCTAATTGTGGCCCGCTGTTTATTTTCAAGCGGCCCCCAGCTCTCATCTTACCATGTGTTAGTTTTGTCACTTAAATTAATCATGTTCTAACTTTTAACATTTTCAGTTTCTGTCAAGTACTTGAAATAAATCTTAATATATCTGGTAACGTTTCACAAAGATTTGGACCGTGCAATGGCAACTTTATAAAGCTAAAGCTCTGTACAATCTGCAAAAACTCAACAACTTTTACAGCTGACATTTAATTGCACTTGGTATGATGCAAAATGTGTTTCATGAGTTGTTTAGAATAATAAAAAAAACTCATGAGAGGACAAAAAAATGAATTAAAGATGAAATGGTAAAAAAAGACAAAAGTTGAAAATGTTTAAATGTTGTTTAAAATGTTTTTCTAATTGTCGTATAAACAAATGTGATAAAGTCCAGATCCTGATCCTGACATGAAATTGTTACATATTTTTCCCAGGTTTGGTTTTATCTCAAAGGTCTGCAATAACAGAACAAGTATGTTTGACTTAACTTTGTTTGACTGTTCATAAGAGTCGCAAGCCATAGTCATTTTCACAGTTCCAATACTGCCCTTTTGGGAAAAAGTTTGGACACCCCTGCTTGAAAGCAAACTGTTGCTGATTTATGTTTTTTTTTCATTGGGTAATACAGTTGACACAGGTTTCTCGGACACATACAAAGTGTATAAATAAAAATAATTTTATGGGTAATAAATATTTAAATAGTTTTTTAAACAGCTTTGACATATTCTAACAATTATTTTGAGCAAATAATGCTGAAATAATAGGAAAAAAAACAGATATTTTAGATATTTTAGCTGTCATGTCAAGTTTGTCATGGCAAACTTGACATGACAGCCCCAAAACTGTAAATTCAAATACACAATTTGCAATTTTTTGCTACGTAAATTATGGAAAGTATCAACTTTCTGTGTTAAATGACAGTAAAATATCACCCAAATGACTCAATGTAAAATTGGTCATTGCTTAAAATCAATATTTTGTAAAATTAATAAGTTTATCCCATGGACATGGAAGGTACCCTTTATTATAGAATCACTCAGCTCAATGACTCCGGAGTGCGTTAACCTTCACCTAATATCATTGAAGAACTATCAAAAAGACAAGTGTGACATAAAAACCTACAAACTCCTCTTGTTTTGCCACTAAAGATCGTCTCTTCTCAGCGTTGTGTTCTTACCAGCCCCCATAATGCACCTTCCGTGGTGGCGACGATGGTGGCAGCTCGTGGTGTGTTGTACATGAGTGCCAGCTCCCCGAAGCTGCCCTTATTGTCGTACTGACCCACGCATGTTCCCTTTACGACGATATCATACACGCCCCTGAGGAGAGAGAGAGAGAGAGAGAGAGAGAGAGAAGAAAGAAGCTCAGTAAGATAAATAAATCATGAACAGGGAACAGGACATGAAGTAGACACTGAAAAAAATAAACCACTATGCCTTTGATTTATTTCATCGAGCCAAAAGTGAAAAGCTGGCCAGTGTTTTGTTTATTGACCCGCTGCCTGGTTTAAATACACATCTAATTGGAGATTATCTGTCGCCTCTGGACAGGACTCAGTGATAGTTTGGCTCACCAGATGAGAAAATCAGCAGCTGTGTTTGTGTTCGTGTGTAGATCTGTGTGAATCTACTGAAGAGGATCTTTCTCCAATATGTTCACTCAGTATTTTAACCCGTCTGTGAACAGTGTTTATAACACTAGTGATGGTTGCATGTTTCTGACAGACAGTGATACTTCAGCTCAGCACAGCAGCTCTCTCTCCTCTCTCCTCTCTCTGTGTGAGGATTAAACCTGCAGAAGGTAATTTGTGCCGTTGTCGCTCAGCAGGATTAACTAATCATTTTACAGGATAGTCTGTCCTCTCATTGGCTGGGTAGTGGGGATAAAACCTTTATCGTTGGAGGAGTATTAACTTTGTTTGCTGGTTTAGAATGAGGAAGGGGATGATGATTGCGAGCGTGGTTGTCTGCCCTTGCAAAGAAAAGTGAAACCATCCAATCAAAAAAAAAGTGAACAGAACCATTTACTCTTTCATGAAGCATCAAAGCAGGTGTGAAAGTTGTAGTCACTGATTGAGGCAGATACATGGACAAATGTTGAGCAGAGATTACTGTCTTCTCCATGAAACAGATGTGATTGGATTGACTGATTAGGATTAGGATTATGAGCATGATGTGATGACATTCACTGCTTAGTTAACTCTTGGGTGGAGCCACTGCTTGGGGAGACTTTGACTGTTGAGGGACAAGATGCAGCAACTTCGATTCATCAAATACAGAGAGGAAATATATATAGTTGGATTAACTAAAAGGCATTTATGAAAACTATGAAGATGCTTTGGTGTTGGAAAAATGCAAGAAAAAAACGAAGACAGGGAGGACTTATAAAATGATTAAAAAAAATAATTCTGGATCCGTGAGGGATTTTGAATGAATACCAATGAAGTTTGGTCATTGTGTAAAACATGAAAAAAAAAGAAAACAATAATTTGCAAACCTTTTTTTTAACCTAATTTCAATTGAAAACACCACAAAGACAAGATATTTATTCGAACTAATAAACTTTCTTTCTCTTTTTGAAAATATTCATTCATTTTGAATTTGATCCCTGCAACACATTCCTAAAAAGCTGGTTAAGGAGCAACAAAAGACTGAAAGTTGAGAAATGTGCAAAAAAAAATACCCGTTTGGATCATTCCACAGGTGAACAGGTTCATTAGAAACAGGTGAGTGTCATGATTGGGTATAAAAGGAGCATCCCTGAAAGGCGAAGACGTTCACAAGCAAAGATGGAGCCCCAACCAATTCCAATGGAGTTGGAATTGGGGTTGTTTATTAAACTTAAACTGTATTACCGGAGTTCACTTGTTTCCAGTGTGTCTCTGAAGCGGTGTAAAAATGTGCTTAATGAATATCCAGAGCTCAAGAAAAAAGATAGAAAGTTATGAAATGGTGCCAAAAGAGCAAAAAAAAAAAAGATGAAGCATCAAAATTGTCCAAGAATAAGAAGAAGTTTTGGTTAAAAATGTTGTTTGAAGGTCAAAAGAGTCTTAAAAACATTATGTAAATAGTCATGACACAATCCTGATCCTGACATAAAAACATACTGGCACATTTCTCCCACATCAGCCCCTGATAGAGAACATTTTCCACTGTCAGACACAGAGTTTGCTGATGTAAACGCAGCATGTAACACTGCAGAAAACTGTCTACTTATCTGGTATCAAGAGACACCTGAGGGGCAGGTGAGGTTGGATTTCAGTCAGTGCCACTTCTGAAAAAGCAGAAACCTCCATTGTGTAACTTAAGTTTTGTAACTGTAGATGTGTTCAGTGACTCATAATTAATATTAAAGTACATTGTTGAATAAAACAATGTTTCTCTTGTTTTCTTTCCTGCTTTTCTTTTGCTTCCTGATAAACCCTCAGTGTGTGTGCGTGTGTGTGCATACGCGTGTTCTTAAACCCCTCCCTGCTGATGACATTAGCTACCACCTATGCCTTTAAGAGGCCAGGGAAAACCCCGGGATAGTATATGACCAAGCAGGCGTGCTGCTCTTAAAGGTCATTGCATGTCTCTTGCACAGGGGCCATGCTGTGTCAGAAAGTAGAGTGTATGCAGATAGAAAGATAGCACACAACAAGTGGAACTGTGCTGAACTGATATGCACCGTGCTGGGAACGATTCAGGGAGGGGGGGCACAGTGAGCAGCCAGCAGAGAAATACTGATAGGCCTGTTCTCTTTTTGAGCACAGGCGAACAAAAACACCACGTCAAGCTGTCTTATCACTTTGGTGTATAGTTACGGTGTGTAACTGCTGCTGTTGAACAAATAAATGTCAGTATTTCTTAGTGTAGAAAATTCTGAGGGGGCTTATTCAAAGTTGTATCCACTTGAAAGAAATAATAGATCATAAATCTAAACCATGTTTCATTTCAGGTTTTCTCACCACAAGCACCTGGGAGTGTTGTGGAAACTAACACAGCCGCCTGCAGCTCGCTTCGTAATAATAGTTTTCCTGTGAAAGTGTTGTTCATTCCACGCTGGAAGAAAGGGACACACGTTTCACTGTTCCTGTTTCTATTGTACTGTACACCAGCACCGTCACATAAACCTCTCCTATAAAGGCTTGTGCACACAGCAACAGTTTATTTGAAATATGACAGGAGGATCACATGTGCGCTCTATACATGGATGGACTGCACAGTAGTTATAAAGTGTACAGTACAGTAAACACAGGGCTCACTGTAAAGACCAGAAAAAGAGCTGCAGTGACATAAACTGTGGAACCATCTTGTTCTTGAGATTGGCCTCAGAGTCGAACTAAAAGAAGGAGAAAAATAATCCAGCATGAAAAAGAAGATTTTCTATTTGCTAAGGTATTTCTGATAAGACGCATTTATACTCTCTACATACTGCTCACATACTTCTACACCTCCTTTACCAGGGTACCTGCAGGTTCCAGCAGGTCAAATTCAAGACCTATAAAGACCCTTTTATCGCCACCTTGATGAAATTTAGGAGCAAAACACTACAAATATAGTTGGTGGTTAGAGGAGCCGACTGCATTACAACCAAATCATAGCATGGGTGTCACTCAATGAGACCCATTCAAGTTTACTTTTGACTGTTTAATGTCATAAAGTGATCCTCAGTGCTCTCTGGTTGTATGTAAAAGTGCAACAGTGGCCCATAGTCATAGACTGGTTCTCTAGGATGCAGATAATTTATATTAGCAGCTTGGGAGGCAGTATCCACTCTGCATCTCCTTCTCAAAAAGTCCCACGAAAGGAAGAAAAACAATAAAACATTAACAAATCCTGTCCTGACAAATGTAAGACCTTTGAGTGATTTAGCCAAGACCAGAATATAACATTTGAATGAATTTAAGACTTTTTAAGACTTTTTCATGATGCACAGGAACCTTGTGTGCGTTGGCGCTGCTGTTAACCAAAACATCCACCAGGGGGCGCAGACCAGTGCCAAAAAGTTCATAACAACAAAAAACTCAAAAACAAGCATAGTCACTGTGGGGGGTATTACCTCTTCCATAAAAAACAAAAACAGAGGCAGTGGTAGTTGAGGCTTTTTCTAAGACAGTTCCACTCTGGTTATTTCTTCTTTTTGTCTCGCTAGAGCGACGTATCAGCTAGTCACAGCAACTCTGCCCCCACAGTTTGTGGTGTTACTGCTCCATTTGGTCGATGAGCTATGAGGAAACGTCCATATTTCATCGTCCATATTTAACACTGAGCATAAATGAGTCTATAAAGTACAGCTGAATGAGATCTAGGGCTGAAAGATATATCGTTATCGTATCGGTATCGAGATATGAAAATTCAAGACATGAACATGTAAATATCCAAGATATCAATGATGTAGATGTAGATTTTCCCAGCTCACCCTGCATGTAAAGCTCAGACAGTCACATGATTATTTATGACTTTCTGTTAATGTTGATGACTGACAGTGAGCTCTAATCAGTTAACCGCACTTTCCACATCCTGTTATATTATGATGCTTTTGCTCTGATGGAAAAAAAAAACTTATCACTAAACACAGAGTCATATTGTATGGTATCAATATCTACATATCTGGTATTAATATCCAGATACCAAATTTTGTCCATATCGTTCAGCTCTAATGAGACCCTCTGCGTATATTTCACTTAATTAATTTCTGTGCTAAGTTTTGGTTGCACACTTAATTTACATAACAGAAAAAGCCCTCCTATCATTTCCCAGTTCTATTAATATAGTCAAAAGTTTGGATTACATTTTATCATGCTACATATTTTTTCGTGTGCGCTTCCAATTCTAACTTTCTCTTTTACTATTTCACCAAAAAAGTCGAGACTGTGAAATATTTATGCATGTTTGTATATATTGCACACTGTGTATATATAGTCATACACATTACACCCTCTGTTTATACAGACACACACATAAATATATATTTTATTAATGACTCTTTTCTACCTTTTAATCATACTAAACCTCTTGCATTATAATCATAACAAATGCCTCAACACAACTGCACATGCCACATTTCTCCTTTTAAATCTCATGCAAGTTTCCTCTTTCTTGTTTAAATTGTTGTTGCACTCGAAAGGTAGCTTTGAATTTTTTTTGTACAATTGTTTAATGACAACAAAGGCTATCTATCCATCTAGATGCTGAAATCTAAATCTGATAGTTTCTTCTATTTGTTATTAAAATGGTGCAAAGACAACATACCAAATGTTGAAACCATTGTACATTTTTAATGAAAAAAGAGCTCATTTTAAATTAAATATCCATCCAAATACTCATTTCAGGTTGCAGGTGGCTTCAGCCTATCCTAAATGTCTTTAGGGGAGGGTACACCCTGAACTAGGGCTGGGCGATTACATGATCGTGATTCGTGATAAATTTCAGATTCTTTACAGTGATGAGCTGTGAGAATATCTAATCAAGCAAACTTGGTAGAAATGTGTGTGATAACAGCCCTCTCAGAGTCAGAGATGAACTTATCTCTAGTTTCTTTAGTTTTTAGTTCAATAACACTGGCAGTCAACAAACAATTTAAAAAATCATGATAATAATCAAGATCAAATGAAATAAAAAAAATATTTCTTGATCTTTATTTTGCTATACCACCCAGCCCTACCCTGAACAACTTCACACGCTCACACTCATACTTACAGGTAATTTGGGAGAGAACCCACAGGGCGAACATGCAAATCCCACACAGAACGGCCCACATCACCCGAACCAGGAACAAACTGGTGACCTCATCACTGTGAAGGGGGCGGTGCTAACCACTGCCTAATCAAATACCAGCGACGTGTTTTGTAAAAGCTGGGACAGGTTTATGTTTTGCATACAGCTGCATAACCGTTTTTTAACACCACTCTGTAAATATTTGGGAACAGAAGAGACCAGTTCCTGGAGATCTGATAGTCACATGTTGTTCTGTTTCAATTGTTCAACAGTTTCAGGTTTCATCAGACATATTTTTGAATGTTGAGACTGCAGGGAGCCCAAACAGCAACGCCTCTTTTTCTACGCATGATATTTGTAAAACCTGCAAAATGTAGCATGTTGCTCCAAAACTTGTACATTTAGTTGATTTACAGTCTGATTATGAATTATGGTGTCAAAACTGTATCTTTAACACTGCTTTCAGTCAATCAATCTCCTTCTCCTTTTCTTTAAATGTGTCATGGATGATGTATGCAGCATCCATGACTTTCATTTGAATTCTTAATTCTGATTTTGATGGACTATGTACACAAATGATGGTTTTATGAACTGATTTTAAGCCCATGCAGTTATTTCCACGATAAAGTCATATCTGTTTTCGATGCAATGCTGCCTGAGGACTTTAGTGATCCAGTACTGACTTCCAGCTTTCAGCCCTTTGTACAGAGAGATTATACGACTAATCTGTTGAAAATTGATCTAATAGGTCAGATGTTCTTGTTTATTTTCAATACCATTTATTTTCCTAGTCAAAATTGTTTTTGAAGCTGGCATCACATTTTAAATGAGTGTGACTTTATTTAAACAATGACATATTTTAGTTTCAACTTTTAATGTGGTCTATTCACCATTTTCAATTAAGCATAGGGTTCAAATTACTTGCAACCTTTGTATGCATATTTTATTAACACAAAATGAGGGCAGAAAATTCATTATATATTAGAGCAAATGACAGAAATAATAAGAAGCAACAACTACAGAGACCTTGACACACTGTGGATAACTAAGTTTTCAGTCCTTCAGTGAATTAAATCCACAAGTATTTATCATGCCAAATGTGCACAGTGTCCCTCCTGAATTTTATCTGTGTATTGTAGTAATTATGTCGTAAAACATAATAATCTCCACCCTAGAGCAAACAGCATTTGAATCAGCAAATGTATGATGCGTTTATGGCCCCATAGTTTCTGCCTCCTACCTCTCTATGACGTAGAAGTTGTCTCCGTCGTCCCCCTGGTCGATGACGTGCTCCTGGGGCTGTACTCGTAACTCAAACATGGCATCCAGCACTTGTGAGAATTGCTCCTGTGAGGAGGATCAAAGCATAGATGTCAGACATAGAAGAGGAAAGTTTCATCTGGCTGTTTTTAAAAAGGTTAACTTCAACATTCAACAAGGAAAACAAGGTGGGAAAGAGGATCGTGGAGAGAGGAGGAACATTTCTTTTCATATCAGGACAATTTACTCATGATATACAATTTGCTATTATGATTTTGTGTTTACAGTTCACTCAGTGCCGTAGATTTAGCAGAGTGGATGTCAAGTGCTGCATGGTTCACTTTAGGGATAGGGTTTTGAAAATGGCAAATTTATTTTTAAGAGCTAAAACAAACAAGGATCTAGCAAAAAATAAGAAATGCCATCAAACACAACAAATGACCTTTAGAATTGCTCTGTTGAAGGCAGATGAACCAAAAACAGGGAAGACAAGTAGTTTATTAACAACAATGGAAAAACAAAACCAAAGCCAACCAAACAACAACAGTGTCAGATCACATTAGGATGTACTTCTTTGACTTTGTAGCAGATACAGCTTTGGTTGGATGGAGGCAGTATTTCTGTGAGATCAGAGGGCACTTGCAAATGCATGAAAAGTTGTTCTGTTCCCCCAATGCCCCGTAGGGAGCAGAATGTTTTATTGTTTCTAAAATGGTTTTGTACAGATTAATCATCTGACTTACCCCATGAGCAGAGCAGCTGGTTGAAGAAAAGACTTAAGTGTTATAAAACACTGAGTAACCAGAGGGAAACCCTTCAGTGAATCTAAGGCACTGGTTTTGAACTGAACACTTCTTTTATTATTATTTTTCTTTAAATAACTTCTTTGTAGCCATAAAACTGTAACATGTGCATTTAATTTTATCATGTCTGAGGCACATTTTTTTTCTCCCTCTTATGTATATTGACTTCAAAAACAAACAAACATTACTATTCTCCATCTTTGAATATTCCCTCATGAACTGCACAAACAGTCATTCCAGTTTTCAAACGTTCACTGGAAAACAGTGGTAGGATACTTTCAAGACAGCAGTCACCTGTACTGTTTTAATTTTTCAGATCAGACTAATAGTTTAAATACATCAGATGTGTCTCTGGTCTTGTTCTACTCTGGATCAGACAGGTTTTCACGTCAATACATCAATTTACATGGGATCCGCTCTGCTACAGTCTGGCTGCGTCCCTGCTCCGGCAGGTTGCAGCACATACACATCAATCCCATTTTTTGCCTGATGCCAGAGCTGTGACGTATCAATTCACTGTAGGGCAAACTGAGCTGGACAGGAAGTCGTACATGGAAGCTACCTTAAGAACAGCCAGTGACTTTCAAAAAAAATAAAACTGTCAAAACCAGAGCATATTTAACTTGACTATAACAACAAACAGACATAATGAGCAGAAAAACGCCAGGAGTCAACAGGTTTGAGGTTTTACAGCCTAACATGAATGTAAAGAGAGTTATCAATGGAGCGCAGGAACTCCTTGGTCTCTGGACTCCAGCTGTCGGTCTCACTGACCTGATCTAGTGTTTTGAAGAGCAGGATGTCTCGGCAGGCCTCCTGCAGTCTGCAGCGCTGCTCATCTGTTTTTGGATGGACCACTCTTGGCTCCGTGTCCTCATCATCCTCGTCTGGGTTAAACGCCTCTGCGCACACTGTAGGGAAGACATGCACTCAATTTACACACTGAATCAGCATGTCTGGTATTATGACACCAGGCCAATAATGAGCCTTTTAGAGTTGGTAACTCTCTTTACTTGATTAACCTCTGCTGATCAGGCTTTAATGCATCTCACTGTTAAAAGGTAAGAGAAGTGGTGCAGTCTAATCTTGTGTATCTTCACTTTCAGGACACATGTAATTGTCTCAAGTCTTCAAGTCTGTGTATGTTAATTTTCCTAATAATAACCAGCAATGAACAGGAATTTGGTCTGAATCAGCAAAAACATAAATGTCAGATTATATCCACCTGCATCTAAAATCTCCAATAGACGCACTTCAATACGAGAAGTTCCCCCCAGGTTTATTAAAGCCTTGGAGATCTACAGTAGAATGTCACAGCATTCCTGCTGATATCGTGTCAGATCAATATCCTCATCTGCCAACCCTAAAGGCTGCAATATTGGCATCACTGGAAGTAAAAAGGTTGTATCAGGACACCCCTCATGTTCTATGAGTTGATGGTGAACACAGCCATAAGGGTTTGGTTTTTCTCAAGCAGTTTGGATAAAACCAAATCCTGTGGCTAAGGCTGGACAGAAAAAAAAATTGCCTGGTGTATTTGGTCAAAACTGGCTCTCAACATTTGATCAAATGCTATTTAAAGGTGTTTGAACTTCTATGTATTGGCGTGAATTTGCATGGAAGAATCTTGTACGTTATTTTATCACTCCTAAAACGGAAAAATATTCTGTGTCAAAAAGTCATTCCTGTTGGAGAAAATGTGGAAGTGATGGAGCAGACCACCTCCATGTTTTTTGGAGTTGTCCAACTCTACATCCGTTTTGGCTAGAAATATTAAAAACTATGGAACGTATTCTGGGAATATCAGTTCCGTTAAATTTCACTTTTCTTTATTTGGGTGACCTGCCACGTGATATAAGCAAAGACACTAAATATCTTTTAAAAATATTTATCATTGCTGCTAAGAAAACTATCACCCGTAAATGGCTACAGGCGGAAGCACCCACAATACAAAATTGGATAGAAATTATAAAAGAAATTCATGAAATGGAAATAATGACTTTTTTATTAAGATTAAGAAGAGATTTGTATATTTCAAGATGGGAAAAATTGACACTTTATTTTGGAATAGTTGATGTGGAGGGTGTCTGCTCCTCATTCCAACTTGCAAAAACATTTCATCAGAACATTAATTTATGAAAATGCAGTACAAAACCTATGACTGTTAAACTCCTCGGCAACTGTGAACATTTCAGACCTGGCAACGTTTTTGATGTTTTTTGTCTTATATCTGTTTTTTTCTTTTTCATGATACTTTTCTTTTCTGTCTTTGCTGTTCATAAATGAAAAAAATGGAAATAAACTTTAAGTGTTAAAAAAAAAAAGGTGTTTGAGATTCACTTTGAAAATAACTTTTGACTGAGGACTTTTTACTCCCAGTGGGGTATTTCACACTGGTTTTAAAAGGCTAATTATCTGGACATGTATTCATTATATCAAAGTACATTTACAGATGCAGATACAGACCTGTGTTTTTTTTCTGTCAAATACTCTGACTTATATAAGCTTATGCATTTATTTACATTTGATAACACTGACTGAGGTCACTCACTGATTGGCCTGTAAATCATTAGCTTGTTCCTGCTGCAGCTTTACCTCTGCTGTACCTGCACCCTCTAGTCCTGCTGCATACACTCTGCTTTTCTTCAGATATGTTTTCCTCACATACAGGTTTGGATTATCAAGACACACTGTCATTAACAACACATCTCACTGGGATGCTTGACTTGACACTTAAACAATGTTAATGCAATTTAATGTCACTTCAAATACAACCTCTGCAAATCAAACAGCAGACATCATCATGCAAACAACTTTGATGTAAAGGAAGAAACAACAGTTCATTACAGTGTGAACACAACATGAAATGATGGACAAGGACACACAGGAAGACGAGGGAAACACAAAGGTGCAGGGAGACAAGACAGGTGCAGCTCAATAAGTGACTATAATGTAGAAAAGTGTTTTTCAACTCAAAAAGTTAAACATATTTAGATTCAGTAGACACAGTAAAGTACTTTGAAATAATATTTTTAATTGATGGCTTAACGTCAACCCAAAATTCAGTTTCTAAAAAAAAAAAGATAATTATACAAATTTTAATTAACCCCCTGATGCATGAATGATGAAAGTCAGTGCCAGGATTTTTCCCTTTTGTGCTTTTATTTGTCTTAAAGCATGAAAAAAAGTTTTCCTTTTTTTAAAAACTATTTGTAACTGAGCATTCAATATAAAACAGTGTGAACTTAATGTAAATATGACTTTTTTTAAACTTCTTTTTTTTCTTTTTATTGGTAATTTTATGAAGAATCTTTTTTTAATGCTTTGCAAAACTTTTTAACTCTCTTTCATCCATTTTCACACTGAATAATTTATAGTTTATAAGCTTTTTCACCCTAAAATGTTTGTCCATAGCTTTTTAAAAAATATCTATATATGTTTGGGGGGGGGGAAATGAAATCATTTTTCAGGCCCTAAGAAGAATAAAAATATCCTGACACAGGCTAATATGAATTTCCACCACATGAACCATTGAATTTAGGAGGAAATAACTTTTAAATAGGTGTCGACTGTAGTGACCACTATGCACCACAGGGTTAAAGTAATGATGTCCTCTGAAAAGTAAACTCATTTATATAAACTCAAGACCTTGTTAAGGCTCTTTTGGCAGGAGTAACTTCCTCAGTGTGGTGTGGTATGAAGCCAACCAGGTGTTATGGGCACCCAGGTTGTTTTGTTTACAACCCTCAGTCTGCTGTCTCTCATCTTTCTCTCAATAAAAATCCCATCAAAAATATAAAAGGTTCAGGTCTGGGGAGTTTGGAGGTTAGTAGAGTCTAGTAATTTTAGGTTTTGGTAGTTTTGGCTCGTATAGGCAGGTGCAAAGTCCTGCAGGTCACAGGGCACCACAAACAGGGTACCTGCAGGTTTTGGCAAGTCAAATTTAAGACTTTTTAATGCCACTTTGAATGAAATTTAAGACCAAAAACGCATAAATATGGTCAATGGTTTGGGGGTCCTGCTGCATTACAACCAGATCATAGCGTGTCACTTAATGAGACTCATTCAAGTTTACTTTTTCAACTGTTTATTGAACTTTTACATACATATCTGTATGTAAAAGTGCAAACAGTGACCCATAGTCATCGACTGCTGAGCTAGGATGCAGATAAGTTATATCAGCAGCTTGTAAGACAGTTTTCACTCTAAATCTTCTTTTCTAACAGTCCCGCAAGAAAAAAAAAATCTATAAAACATTAGCAAAACCTGCCCTGACAAATTTAAGGCCTTAGTTTTAAATACATGAATTTAAGACTTCTTCAGACTTTTTAAGGATGTGTAGGAACCCTTGCAGAAACCCATCACCGACTGTGGAAACTTCACCCTGGACTTGAAGCAGCCTGGACTCTGAGTCTCTGCACGTTTTCCTCCAGATTCTTGCTCCTTGAGTCCCAAATGTAATCCAAAAGTATTTTCATCAAAGAGGACTTTGAACCACTGAGCAGTGGTCCAATTCTCGTCTTTAGCTCAGGTAAGACACTTCACAGGTTTACTCAGGCTCAGTAGTGGTTTGACACGAGGAATGTGACAGTTGCAGCCAAATTCCTTGCTGTGTGTGTGCGTGGTAGCTCCTGATCCACTGACTCCAGACTCAGTCCACTCCATTTCAACGTCTTGAACGGGTTTTGCTTGAAAATCCGTTCAAGGCTGCAGTTCTCCTGGTTACACAAGTAACATTTTTCTACCAAACGTCTTCCTTTCACTTCAATTTACAGTGATATGCTTGAATGCAGCATTCTGGGACAGACAGCTTCTTTACCAATTAAGACTTTTTTTGTGGCTCACTCTTCTCGATAAGTCAGGGGACCATTTAAAGACTCCAAAACTTTTGTAAGTGCTTCCATTTAATTGGCTGAGAGTGTTAGATTACAATATCAAACTTTTATCACAATATTCTAATTTTATGAGGTAGTGAATTTGGGTTCAACCACAGGCATCCCAGGCAGTTTCTGGTTGTTTCTTGCTTGTGCCGCAATTTAACTCACTGTGGTCTCATTTTTCTCAACAAAGTAATTCTACACTTGATAGATTCAGAAAACAATAGCTGACGGAACTCAAGTATAATATCATTTAAAAGCTATTAATCATAAGAGAAAAAGAAAATCGTAAACATATTTTTTTTCCCAGTTTGAGCTTATTATGGCGCTTTTCCACTATACAATCACAGCCCTACGTGACTCGACCTGGCTCTACTCTACTCGGCTCGGCTCTACACGGGTTGGTTAGCTTTTCCACTAGCCCGTCTTCAGACTCACGGTGGGCGTGGATTTTATAACACAGGTGCGCTAAAGTGCTGCGCAGAAGTGCGTGCATGTCATCTATAACACGACACAAACATAATTTTGTACTAACATATGTGCCACCGTTGTCTTTAAAGGAAAAAAAGCATTAAAAACATTTCATTAAAGGAATACAGCGGCTCATATTGGGCGTCATGACAACGGAGGTAAACAACAGCCTTGTGCTGCTGCACGCGGAGGAAAATGAAGGAGCTGCTTCCTGACATTAACTCTTCCCTGGATCCAGTGAGATCGCTTTAATTTTTGATTTTTGGGCCTGGTATACCAGAGATTTTTGTTAATCAATCATTCTTCTTTGAACTGGTTTTCCTTTTTTGGTTCCCTGTGGATTAATGGACTGATTGGTGCTTAAAGACTCTCGTGGCAGACAGATCGCTCCTGCGCTGACGAACTTTGATTTAATTTAAAAGACTCTTTAAACCAAACTATCTTTGCTGTTAACTTCTTTTTGGTTTAAAAAGGACTTTAAACTTATTTAGGAATCATGAAGGAGCATTTTAGGGCTGTATTTTGTCTTCATTCAGTCTGGTTCTGTGCCGTCTGGTTTAAATGTCATTAAAAGCCTATCGCTGACTTATTTGTTTACACAGTCAGAAGCTTCGGTGATGAATGAGTTGAATGAGTGACCAATGAGTGACCGGCAGTCCGCCAGCGTCACCTTTTAGTATCGGCTTTACTCGCTTGGAACCAGGGTAGAGCAGGTACTAAAAACTGGCGTCCGACGCGTAGTTCAGTGCCTGCGGAAACGCAACACAAACCGAGTAGAGTCGAGTAGAGTAGGGCTAAGACGGGTCAGTGGAAAAGGGCCATTAGAGTGTAAAAGCGAAGAATTAGTGTATACAACACACAGACAGGTGTCCTCAAGCTGAAGGAACATCAGAAGAAAACTGGTGGTAGGGCTACGTTTAAAGTATCTAAAAACGTTGATGTTTGGACATTTTTACTCACTGTGGTCTCATTTATCACTGCAAAACGAAGTCTGACACCTCTATGGATTGAGGAAAGATTAAAAAAAATTTTGAAGCACAAATACAGGGTGTATGTTCATCATTCAGGGCTTGGTGAAAGCATAACAAGACCTACTATTTTTTTTCATTTTCTATTTTTTTATTCTTTATTTTACCAAATCTAGAAAAAGGAAACTCATTATTCTCTGCAAACTTTCAAAGAGGACATGAGTATCTAGGCAAGGTAGTGCATGTTGCTGATGTCGCTCATGATCCATTCAGGTACCCTCAGAAACTTCAGAATCAAATGATTCAACCGGGTTTTGTTTCTCAGGTTTTGGATTGGATAAAAGTTTGTTACCACCCATCATTTAAAATTATTATTACTATTTTTTTGCTTCTGCTGACAGGTTTGGGATTCAGAAGGTTAAATTAACTGAAAAACGTAAAAATCATAATAGATGAAATAAATAAATGTTAGGAATATTTTAGCTTCACTTTCTGGATTGCACGACTGAAATACATTGGCGTTTCAACAATACTCATATTTATTGACTTATACCTGTATATCTACTTCATCTTGTGTGAATGCTTCCTCACAAACTGGCTCACACAGAGTGAAGGTATAGATAATGTTACACAAGCAGAGAGGAAGATATTGTATAACAGAAAATGAGGCGACAGACGTCAGTAGAGAGGAAAGAGGAGGAAATTACTTCTTCTAGACGTTGAAGGAAAACACACACACCAACAGTGACATGTTTTAGCACAGAGGATGCAAAGCACTGACAAGGTCTTTTTGTTTGTCCCCGTGTATTTGTGTTTCCAGAAAGTTTTTGTAGAAACTCCAATTCTTTTCTATCCATCAAAAGACAAATGGTGTTTTTGCCGTGTGTGTGTATATGTGATTATAAATTATATTTCTGATCTCTTCACATGCATATGAATCATTTCTGTTGCAGTGTGACCGTTTCAGTGACAGAGCTAATACCATCAGTTCAGCTCCATTAGCAGTTAAAGACAATAGTCTGAGCCATAATGACTTAAATCCAAGCTGCTGTGATCAAACAACCAGACTGATTCAATCAGGAGTGGGAACTAAATGAATGGTATGTTAATAACTGAGCTCCTCTCTGCTATAACTGGAGTCAGGTCCACTCTGATTCCCTTCAGTCAGATTTATTTTGTTTCCTAGTCTCTGCCAGAAGCTCCCCCTCTCTCTGGCAGCAAAACAGAGAATTTCAACACCGGCCAAAACCGAGCTTTCATTAACAAGTTGGTTCACTTGTAACAGGACGGTGTGATCAACGCTGATGCTGACGTGATCAAGTCATCATTCCCGCTCTGTCTGTTGGCCAGGAGAAACTCATTTTAGATGAGATGGAGGTCTCCTGGTTCACGTGAGAGTAAAAACTGCTTTGAAATAATTCTGATTAAGTCCTTTCCAAACATTGTGCCCTTGTCTCTGTGAATTTATTGGACCTTGAAAACTTTCAAGCATCAACCAAAGAAGGCTGTCACCGGGTCACAACAACAGTGATCAACTACGCAGAACACTCGTATTTTATCTCTAACATCACCGAATCATTTCTGCAGTGTTGCACAGATTATAGAGATTAATTTCTGGATTAAACTGAGAAAAATATGGTCATGTGTAAATGAAGGACTCATCAATATTTAATGAGGGAGCTGTCTTGTGATATTTTACTCTTCCCCTGTTGAGTATTTTTCCTGCCTCATGAATTTGAGACATGAAAATGTGAAATATTTTGGGTTGAAGCCACATATCATATAGACTAATTATGCACATGGTGAATAATTTCAAGCCTTTATTTCTGGAAATGTTGCTGGTTATGGCTTACAACCATCCAAAATGTAAGAATATTACATCAGATCAATAAAGAAGGATATTTGGAACAGAAATGTAGCAGCTTGTGACTGCTTTCTGCCCATTTAGTAACTTTTCACTCCTTTTCTCCACCACTTTTGGACCTGTTATTGCAACTCTCTGACTATTTTTCAAGTTTTCTCCCAATTTTTGTTTCTTTTTGTCCATTTTTGCCTCCTTAAACTTAGTTTTAATGCTACTTCTTGCCAATTTTGACGCTTCTCACCACTTGGATTTATTCTTTTGCAAAGGCACTTGTCAACAATTTGTCTCTTAGATTGTGCATGGTTGAGTAAAACTAGTGTAAAGCATAAAACATCTACTGCTCAGAGTTTGTATCTGGTTTTCTGACTCATTTCAGGGTAAGCAAAGAAATATTGCATCGTCTGCAGTTAAAATATTCCCACAGGGCCAGGTCATATCGCAAATCAAACTTATTTGCAATTGTTTGCTCTGCTCTAGTCTTAACACTATGACTCACACACCTAACTAGGAATTACAGGAAATTGCATAAAATGTTTGTTCCCATTAGGGCTGATGATTTCCGAAAAAGATCTAATTGCGATTTTTCTGGCAGATATTGTGAACTCAATTCAATTCACAATTTTATTCAAATCAAGCTTTAGTGAAGTTTTCCTAATGTCCGGTCACATTTACAAACTTGGCAGAGAATTACACCTAATCATCGAAACATCAAAAGTTTTTACTGTAATGCTGGGATGAAAAGGAAAACTGAAGGTAAGAATTATTTTTAACTTTTAGATAAATGGTCAATATTTGAAGATGAAAAGTGGAAATTTTGAAAAATAAAGACAAAACTCTGAGACAAAAAGTCAAGATTTTGAGATAAAAAAAATCCAAATTTTATGTAATCAATCCAACATTATGTCAAAACAATCTTAACTTTCATATCAAGGGTCAAAATTTTAAGATGAAGGCAAATGTCTAAGATTAAAAGTCAAAATTTTCAGATTAAGCATCAAAATTTTAAAATAAGGGCAACATTTGAAATAAAAAGCGGAAATTTTGATATAAAAAGTCAAAATTCAAAGATCGAAGTCGAAACCATGAGAAATAAAGACAAAATTAAAAGATCAAAGTCAAACTTTTGAAAGAATGAAGAAGATTTTGAGATCAACAGCCACATTTTGACTTTTCTTAAAACTCTTAGTCAAACACCTCCACTGAGTCTGAACTTAAAATACAACCTTTGCTATTCTTAAACTGGATTTTTCAATCTTATTTTTAGTTAGAACAACTGAGAAACAAAAAAGAGCCATCTTTGACTCTTAACTTTTAAAAAAAAATTGAGTGCAAAATAACTATTTTATGTTAAAAAAGATACATAAAATACTAAACAATTTTTTAAGAAAAGTGATCATAAGAAAAATGAAATCCAACAATCCCAAGGGAAAAAATGATCTTTCCCAACAGTTTTATACTTAAACACGTGTGTGTGTAAAACAGCTGACACTAAAGATTCTGGGTCAGTCAGGAGCAAAAAAGTTGCAGTTTTGGCGATCACATGATGAAATCACAATTTCGATCAGAAAACGATAAATCTTTCAGCCTGAGTTCCTATTCTCAACTAGACAACTAATTGTCAGCAAGTAGCAGTTACTATTTATGAGTGTTAATGACAGGATAAGAGTACAACTTTAAACAGTGGGATATTTCTATATGGTTCTATATATTTCGGAGACTTTATTTACATTAAAACAGGCACCAGTATGGATGTATTTCACAGAGAGGTCACTGCAGAGGAGACATGAAAGTAAAGAATGTTTCTCTGTTTCTTTGTAGAGCATGTGACTGCTATGGTTGCAGAGTTAACAGGTAACCTGAGGGGTAAAGTGAAGTGAGACTGAACTAACCAACTTCAGATGAAATCATTCAATCAGTGACAGGGACCTTAAAACTCACTAAATCTTATTTCCTCTTATTAGAGTTCAACTTTTGGAGCCAATTTTGAAGAAACTTCTTCCAGGAGTTACTGAGATATTACATCTACAAGGTTTTGGAGAGAAAGAAGCTTTGAAAAATAGGCAGTTAAGTTGACCTTCTCGGCTGAACATTTCTTAACTTCATTTATATTTTCTAGACAGACATTTCTGTGCAGTGGTGGTCTCATTNAATCATTTTTCAGGCCCTAAGAAGAATAGAAATATCCTGACACAGGCTAATATGAATTTCCACCACATGAACCATTGAATTTAGGAGGAAATAACTTTTAAATAGGTGTCCACTGTTGTGACTGCAATGCACCACAGGGTTAAAGTAATGATGTCCTCTGAAAAGTAAACTCATTTATATAAACTCAAGACCTTGTTCAGGCTCTTTTGGCAGGAGTAACTTCCTCAGTATGGTGTGGTATGAAGCCAACCAGGTGTTATGTGCACCCAGGTTGTTTTGTTTACAACTCTCAGTCTGCTGTCTCTCATCTTTCTCTCAATAAAATCCCATCAAAAATATAAAGGGTTCAGGTCTGGGGTGTTTGCAGGTTAGTAGAGTCTAGTAATTTTAGGTTTTGGTAGTTTTGGCTCGTATAGGCAGGTGCGAAGTCCCGCAGGTCACAGGGCACCACAAACAGGGTACCTGCAGGTTTTGGCAAGTCAAATTTAAGACTTTTTAATGCCACTTTGAATGAAATTTAAGACCAAAAACGCATAAATATGGTCAATGGTTTGGGGGTCCTGCTGCATTACAACCAAATCATAGCGTGTCACTTAATGAGACTCATTCAAGTTTACTTTTTTAACTGTTTATTGAACTTTTACATACATATCTGTATGTAAAAGTGCAAACAGTGACCCATAGTCATCGACTGCCGAGCAAGGATGCAGATAAGTTATATCAGCAGCTTGTAAGACAGTTTTCACTCTAAATCTTCTTTTCTAACAGTCCCACAAGAAAAAAAAATCAATAAAACATTAGCAAAACCTGCCCTCACAAATTTAAGACTTTGAGTAATTTATTCAAGACCAGAACAAAACATTTTAATGAATTTAAGACTTTCTAAGGCCTTAGTTTTAAATACATGAATTTAAGACTTCTTCAGACTTTTTAAGGATGTGTAGGAACCCTTGCAGAAACCCATCACCGACTGTGGAAACTTCACCCTGGACTTGAAGTAGCCTGGACTCTGAGTCTCTGTACGTTTTCCTCCAGATTCTTGCTCCTTGAGTCCCAAATGTAATCCAAAAGTATTTTCATCAAAGAGGACTTTGAACCACTGAGCAATGGTCCAATTCTCGTCTTTAGCTCAGGTAAGACACTTCAGAGGTTTACTCAGGCTCAGAAGTGGTTTGACACGAGGAATGTGACAGTTGCAGCCAAATTCCTTGCTGCGTGTGTGCGTGGTAGCTCCTGATCCACTGACTCCAGACTCAATCCACTCCATTTCAACGTCTTGAACGGGTTTTGCTTGAAAATCCGTTCAAGGCTGCAGTTCTCCTGGTTACACAAGTAACATTTTTCTACCAAACATCTTCCTTTCACTTCAATTTACAGTAATATGCTTGAATGCAGCATTCTGGGACAGACAGCTTCTTTACCAATTAAGACTTTTTTTGTGGCTCACTCTTCTCGATAAGTCAGGGGACCGTTTAAAGACTCCAAAACTTTTGTAAGTGTTTCCATTTAATTGGCTGAGAGTGTTAGATTACAATATCAAACGTTTATCACAATATTCTAATTTTATGAGGTAGTGAATTTGGGTTCAACCACAGGCATCCCAGGCAGTTTCTGGTTGTTTCTTGCTTGTGCCGCAATTTTACTCACTGTGGTCTCATTTTTCTCAACAAAGTAATTCTACACTTGATAGATTCAGAAAACAATAGCTGGTGGAACTCAAGTATAATATCATTTAAAAGCTATTAATCATAAGAGAAAAAGAAAATCGTAAACATATTTTTTTTCCCAGTTTGAGCTTATTATGGCGCTTTTCCACTATACAATCACAGCCCTACGCGACTCTACTCAGCTCTACTCTACTCGGCTCTACTCTACTCGGCTCTACACGGTTTGGTTATCTTTGCCTCTAGCCCGACTACAGACTCACGGTGGGCGTGGATCTTATAACACAGCTGCGCTAAAGTGCTGCGCAGAAGTGCGTGCATGTTCATCTATAACGCGACACAAACATTATTTTGTACTAACATATGTGCCACCGTGGTCTTTAAAGGAAAACAAAAGATTTCAAAAGATTTCATTAAAGGAATACAGCGGCTCGATGTCGGGCGTCATGACAACGGAGGTAAACAACAGCCTTGTGCTGCTGCACGCGGAGGAAAACGAAGGAGCTGCTTCCTGACATTAACTCTTCACTGGATCCAGTGAGATCACTTTAATTTTTGATTTCTGGGCCTGGTATACCGGAGATTTTTTGTTGCTCAATAATTCTTCTTTGAACTGTTGTTTTCTTTTTGGTTCCCTGTGGATTAATGGACTGATTGGTGCTAAAAGACTCTCGTGGCAGACAGATCGCTCCTGTGCTGACGAACTTTGATTTAATGTAAAAGACTCTTTAAACCAAACTATCTTTCCTGTTAACTTCTTTTTCGTTTAAAAGGGACTTTTAACTTATTTAGGAACCATGAAGGAGCATTTTAAGGTGGTATTTTGTGTTCATTCAGTCTGGTTCTGTGCCGTCTGGTTTAAATGTCATTAAAAACCTATCGCTGACTTATTTGTTTACACAGTCAGAAGCTTCGGTGATGAATGAGTCGAATGAGTGACCAATGAGTGGCCGGCAGTCCGCCAGCGTCACCTTTTAGTATCAGCTTGGCTTGCTTGGAACCAGGGTAGAGCAGGTACTAAAAACTGGCGTCTGACGCGTAGTTCAGTGCCTGTGGAAACGCAACACAAACCGAGTAGAGTCGAGTAGAGTAGGGCTAAGACGGGTCAGTGGAAAAGGGCCATTAGAGTGTAAAAGCGAAGAATTAGTGTATACAACACACAGACAGGTGTCCTCAAGCTGAAGGAACATCAGAAGAATACTGCTGGTAGGGCTTTAAAGTATCTAAAAACATTGATATTTGGACATTTTTACTCACTGTGGTCTCATTTATCACTGCAAAACGAAGTCTGACACCTCTATGGATTGAGGAAAGATTAAAAAAAAATTGAAGCACAAATACAGGGTGTATGTTCATCATTCAGGGCTTGGTGAAAGCATAACAAGACCTACTATTTTTTTTCATTTTCTATTTTTTTATTCTTTATTTTACCAAATCTAGAAAAAGGAAACGCATAATTCTCTGCAAACTTTCAAAGAGGACATGAGTATCTAGGCAAGGTAGTGCATGTTGCTGATGTCGCTCATGATCCATTCAGGTACCCTCAGAAACTTCAGAATCAAATGATTCAACCGGGTTTTGTTTCTCAGGTTTTGGATTGGATAAAAGTTTGTTACCACCCATCATTTAAAATTATTATTACTATTTTTTTGCTTCTGCTGACAGGTTTGGGATTCAGAAGGTTAAATTAACTGAAAAACATAAAAATCATAATAGATAAAATAAATAAATGTTAGGAATATTTTAGCTTCACTTTCTGGATTGCACGGCTGAAATACATTGGCGTTTCAACAATACTCATATTTATTGACTTATACCTGTATATCTACTTCATCTTGTGTGAATGCTTCCTCACAAACTGGCTCACACAGAGTGAAGGTATAGATAATGTTACACAAGCAGAGAGGAAGATATTGTATAACAGAAAATGAGGCGACAGACGTCAGTAGAGAGGAAAGAGGAGGAAATTACTTCTTCTAGACGTTGAAGGAAAACACACACACCAACAGTGACATGTTTTAGCACAGAGGATGCAAAGCACTGACAAGGTCTTTTTGTTTGTCCCCGTGTATTTGTGTTTCCAGAAAGTTTTTGTAGAAACTCCAATTCTTTTCTATCCATCAAAAGACAAATGGTGTTTTTGCCGTGTGTGTGTGTGTATATGTGATTATAAATTATATTTCTGATCTCTTCACATGCATATGGATCATTTCTGTTGCAGTGTGACCGTTTCAGTGACAGAGCTAATACCATCAGTTCAGCTCCATTAGCAGTTAAAGACAATAGTCTGAGCCATAATGACTTAAATCCAAGCTGCTGTGATCAAACAACCAGACTGATTCAATCAGGAGTGGGAACTAAATGAATGGTATGTTAATAACTGAGCTCCTCTCTGCTATAACTGGAGTCAGGTCCACTCTGATTCGCTTCAGTCAGATTTATTTTGTTTCCTAGTCTCTGCCAGAAGCTCCCCCTCTCTCTGGCAGCAAAACAGAGAATCTCAACACCGGCCAAAACCGAGCTTTCATTAACAAGTTGGTTCACTTGTATCGGGACAGTGTGATCAACGCTGATGCTGACGTGATCAAGTCATCATTCCCGCTCTGTCTGTTGGCCAGGAGAAACTCATTTTAGATGAGATGGAGGTCTCCTGGTTCACGTGAGAGTAAAAACTGCTTTCAAATAATTCTGATTAAGTCCTTTCCAAACATTGTGCCCTTGTCTCTGTGAATTTATTGGACCTTGAAAACTTTCAAGCATCAACCAAAGAAGGCTGTCACCGGGTCACAACAACAGTGATCAACTACGCAGAACACTCGTATTTTATCTCTAACATCACTGAATCATTTCTGCAGTGTTGCACAGATTATAGAGATTAATTTCTGGATTAAACTGAGAAAAATATGGTCATGTGTAAATGAAGGACTCATCAATATTTAATGAGGGAGCTGTCTTGCGATATTTTACTCTTCCCCTGTTGAGTATTTTTCCTGCCTCATGAATTTGAGGCATGAAAATGTGAAATATTTTGGGTTGAAGCCACATATCATATAGACTAATTATGCACATGGTGAATAATTTCAAGCCTTTATTTCTGGAAATGTTGCTGGTTATGGCTTACAACCAAAACCAAAATGTAAGAATATTACATCAGATCAATGAAGAAGGATATTTGGAACAGAAATGTAGCAGCTTGTGACTGCTTTCTGCTTATTTAGTAACTTTTCACTCCTTTTCTCCACCATTTTTGGACCTGTTTTTGCAACTCTCAGACTATTTTTTAAGTTTTCTCCCAACTTTTGTTTCTTTTTGTCCATTTTTGCCTCCTTAAACTTAGTTTTAATGCTACTTCTTGCCAAGTTTGACGCTTCTCACCATTTGGATTTATTCTTTTGCAAAGGCACTTGTCAACAATTTGTCTTTGGCCATATCGCAAATCAAACTTATTTGCAATTGAATGCTCTGCTCTAGTCTTAACACTATGAATCACACACCTAACTTGGAATTACAGGAAATTGCATAAAATGTTTGTTCCCATTAGGGCTGATGATTTCCGAAAAAGATCCAATTGCGATTTTTCTGGCAGATATTGTGAACTGAATTCAATTCACAATTTTATTTAAATCAAGCTTTAGTGAAGTTTTCCTAATGTCCGGTCACATTTACAAACTTGGCAGAGAATTACACCTAATCATCGAAACATCATAAGTTTTTACTGTAATGCAAGGATGAAAAGGAAAACTGAAGGTAAGAATTATTTTTAACTTTTAGATGAAAGGTCAATATTTGAGGATGAAAAGTGGAAATTTTGAAAAATAAAGACAAAAAGTCAATATTTTGAGATAAAAAAAATCCAAATTAGATGTAATCAATCCAACATTATGTCAAAAAAATCTTAACTTTCACATCAAGGGTCAAAATTTTAAGATAAAGGCAAATGTCTAAGATTAAAAGTCAAAGTTTTCAGATTAAGCATCAAAATTTTAAAATAAGGGCAACATTTGAAATACAAAGCGGAAATTTTGATATAAAAAGTCAAAATTCAAAGATCAAAGTCGAAACTATAAGAAATAAAGACAAAATTAATAGATAAAAGTCAAACTTTTGAAAGAACAAAGAAGATTTTGAGATAAACAGCCACATTTTGACTTTTCTTAAAACTCTTAGTCAAACACCTCCACTGAGTCTGAACTTTAAATACAACCGTTGCTATTCTTAAACTGGATTTTTCAATCTTATTTTTAGTTAGAACAACTGAGGAACAAAAAAGAGCCATCTTTGACTCTTAACTTTTAAAAAAAATTGAGTGCAAAATAACTATTTTATGTTAAAAAAGATACATAAAATACTAAACAATTTTTTAAGAAAAGTGAATCATAAGAAAAATGAAATCCAACAATCCCAAGGGGAAAAAATGATCTTTCCCAACAGTTTTATACTTAAACACGTGTGTGTGTGAAACAGCTGACACTAAAGATTCTGGGTCAGTCAGGAGCAAAAAAGTTGCAGTTTTGGCGATCACATGATGAAATCACAATTTCGATCAGAAAACGATAAATCTTTCAGCCTGAGTTCCTATTCTCAACTAGACAACTAATTGTCAGCAAGTAGCAGTTCCTATTTATGAGTGTTAATGACAGGATGAGAGTACAACTTTAAACAGTGGGATATTTCTATATGGTTCTAGATATTTCAGACTTTATTTACATTAAAACAGGCACCAGTATGGATGTATTTCACAGAGGGGTCACTGCAGAGGAGACATGAAAGTAAAGAATGTTTCTCTGTTTCTTTGTAGAGCATGTGACTGCTATGGTTGCAGAGTTAACAGGTAACCTGAGGGGTAAAGTGAAGTGAGACTGAACTAACCAACTTCAGATGAAATCATTCAATCAGTGACAGGGACCTTAAAACTCACTAAATCTTATTTCCTCTTATTAGAGTTCAACTTTTGGAGCCAATTTTGAAGAAACTTCTTCCAGGAGTTACTGAGATATTACATCTACAAGGTTTTGGAGAGAAAGAAGCTTTGAAAAATAGGCAGTTAAGTTGACCTTCTCGGCTGAACATTTCTTAACTTCATTTATATTTTCTAGACAGACATTTCTGTGCAGTGGTGGTCTCATTAGACATTAATAATTGAGTTTGGGCCACAAATGTTCCAGATGAGAGATCATCCACTATCAAAATCTATTCAGTGAGAGTTTTTTGTCCATGGGGAGTTTTGAGGCAAATTTAAGGATATTTCCTCCAGGTTTTTCTGAGCTGTCACCTTAACAGGAAATTTACGAACGGGGCTGAACAGCCAGACACATTTTACCTCAAGCCACAGCTGCCACAGCACAGAGGAACTAAAAACACAGAGGTGATGGAGGGATGTGTTATTCCTTTAAGAATTTATGACCTTGAAGGATTTAAGAATGTGTCTCTTGAGAAATGAAACAGACATAAAAGAAAAACAACCATACAGTGTAACTAAGTTGTAAAAAATGGGATCATAAGTGGGTACAAGTTAGGGCTGAACCATTTATCGTTTTCTGATCGAAATCACAATTTCAAACATGGTGATCATGTGATCGCCAAAGCTGCGATTTTGTTTTGCTCCTGACTGACCCAGGATCTGTTGTTTCAGCTGTTTCACACACACCTGTCTTCAGTGTAAGACTGCTGGGAAAAATCCTTATTTTCTTGGGATTGTTAAATTTTGTTTTTCATTGTTTTGATTTTTTTTTTATTTCACTAGATGCAATTAAAAATATTTTGCACTACATTATTTTTAAAAGTTAAGAGTCAAAGATAGCTCCTTTTTTTCTTCAGTTTTTATAACTAAAACTACAATTCAAAAAGTCTGGTTTAGAAATAGCAGGAATGGGTGTCAGACTCTGGGTTTTGAGAGAAGTCACAATTTGACTATTTATCTAAAATCTTCTATTTTTTTTTTGTCTTTTATCCTATAATTTTGTATTTATTTTATATAATTTTGACTTAAATCTTACAATTTTGAATTTTTTTAAATCAAAATTTCAACTTTTTATCTCAAACATTGCCCTCATTTCAAAACTTAGACTTTTTTATCTTAGACTTTTGTCATCATAAAATTTTGACCTAAAATGAGAAAGTTTGGACTTTTTTCACACGATGTTAAATTGATTTCTTAAACTCTGGAAGTTCTAGACCTTTTGTCCTAGAATTTTGTCTTTATTCCTCAAAATTTCCACTTTCATGTTAAAATGTTGATCTTTTATCTCAAAGTCGGAAACAATTCTTACCTTCAGTTTTCATCCTTGCATTGGCATATAAGCTTTTGATGTTTCAATGGTTTGATGTAATTTTCTGTCAAGTTTGTAAATGTTACTGTACATTGTGAATACTCCACTAAAGCATGATTTAAAGAAAATCATGAATCCAATTGAAATCGCTTTATCTGCTGGAAAAATCACAATTAGATCTTTTTCTAAAACCGTAATGATGAGACCTTTGTAGTGTTATAAACTAAAGAAAGCAGTGACGCTGTATCTTTGTTGTTGTGTGAACACAGTTCCTCCTCAGGGCTCAGAAAGGATCACCCAGCCTTAAATTACCTGGATGAGACGCGTAGAATCACAGTGTTTATCCGCTCAAACACCAGTAAAACAAATCTGACTATTTGTACAATTTAACACTTGGTACTTTTCAATAACCCTGATAGCTGTATGGTGCAGACAGTGGGGAGGACACAGACAGTAGTACAGCAGAGGAGATAAACATCAGGTGACACACCCAGAGCCTAATCAAAGTGCAGCTCTCTGTGACGGCTGACGACATTCAATTACTCATATGTAAACACTGCATGGCTACGACCAAGCGTGAGAAACAGGAGCACCACACACACACAGGACCACAGGCGCCAACGCAGGCGGAGGGACGACGCACAAAACCCCAAACACACCACACACAGGCTTCTTAACACTGTTTTACATGCATGACATACGCAAATACAGCCATTATGAAAACACTGGCTGAGCGGTGTTTGACATCAGCGACGCAGACAGACACGAATCAGTAAGTCTGCTGCCCGGCATCATGATGCATGACACACAATAGAAGGCACAGCAAAGCAGCAGGTGAGCCACTCAGCCAGTGATGTATTCAATGTTGTCCCCCGGTGTGGGTTACACTTAGGGGACATGACGTCAAATACATACACACACACTCACACACACACAGGAGTTCAGACACACTTCTTACCTGAAACTCTCCTGTTGAATCTGCTGGGTGGTGGAGCTGTGGACACAAGAAGAGAGGGATGAAATTAACACCATTGTTTCACATAATGACATTCAATTAGATTGTTTGATTGCTTTAAAACTTTCAAGAAAGGGATTTAATAAGAAAGAAGGGTTCAGTTAAAGACATATAACAGCCTGCTTTGAAGAGAAAAGAGTCAAAGACACGAAAGCAAGAAGAGGTGAGGAGAAAACAGGAGCTCAAAGATACATAACAGGGGAGAGGAACAGAGGAGCATCAAGAAGAGAAATGAGCTACAAGATCAAAAAGGAAAGAAAACAGGTGTTTATTCAATTTTACCCAGTGTAATATTTACACTTATTAATGCGACAGCCTCCAGCGTTTTAATTACACACACAAGCTCAGCTGCAGTTACTGCACAACAGGAAAATGCAAAACTCTAATGCTCCAAAAGAAAACAATAATTTATAAAGGATGATGTCTTACAGTAAACAGTGAAACTAGATCAGAGTCATAGAAACATCAGAGGGTTTTTATTTTCTCTTCCCGTCACTACATTGACGTCTTCAGTTAACCACACTCTAAAACCACATTGACAACGCTCTGCACTCAGTTTGGTGCTGTTGAAAACATCTGCCGTCTTCAGTTTAGTTAATTTCTTTAAAAAACTATGAAGGCAGCCTCATCAGTGTCGCTGCTGTTGAGAAATCTCTATTTTGTTACATTAGTTAGTTTTAGTTGGTTAATTAGTTTCTTCAGAAATGGACAGTGCACAGTAGGGCTGAACGATTTTGTAAAAAGATCTAATTGCGATTTTTCTGGCAGATATCACGATTTCAATTCAATTTGCAATTTTCTTCACATCAAGCTTCAGTGAAGTTTTCACAATGTACAGTAACATTTACAAACTTGACAGAAAACTACATCAAACCATTGAAGCATCAAAAGCTTTTACTCTAATGTGAGGATGAAAACTGAAGGTAAGAATTGATTCTAACGTTTAGATTATTCTGAGAAAATTCTGAGAAAAAAAGTCAAAATTTTGAGAAAAGAGTCCAAATTTTAAGAAATCAATTTAACATTATGTGAAAAAAGTCTAAAATTTCACATTAAAGGTCTAAATTTTGAGATAAAGACAAAAGTCTAGGATATAAGGTCAAAGTTTTCAGATAAAACATCAACATTTTGAAATAAAGTTTTTTACATGAAAATTCAAAATTTTAAGTCAAAATTATGAGAAATAAAGACAACATTATGGGATAAAAGGCAAAATTTTGAGAAAAAAAAGATGTTGAGATAAATATTCAAATTTCTGACCTTGAAATACAATTCTTTCCATTTCTATGAAAGGTCAAAATTGCAGATAAAAGGACAAAACTTTTAGATTAAAGTGAAAATTTTGACTTTTTACCTCATTAATAAATATCAACAAAAGCCAGTCTACCCTTTCTTGTAACTGGGGGAAATTGGCTTTTGCGAGCTATATATCAGAATATATCTAAAATTATATCATAAATTCTATAGCGTAACACAAAGGTTTTTCCATTGCTTATGATTTGAGGAAAAAAACATGCTACTGGCAAAACGCCCCCACATATATTAGATTATTTGTGAATAGAATAACTGATGTTTTCATAACTGTATTGTTGTAAACCACCAAATGCAGAAAAGAGGGGGGAAAAAATTGGCACAGGCATCAGGTGTTAAAAATACTCCAGTATATTTGCCACTGACTGCCATAGCAACACGTTAATCGAAGCAACTGTGCCACACAGAAATAACCAATAAGCATGCGTGACAACCAAGGACCAATCAGCAATCAGAATCAATTATTTCATTTGGCCTGACGAGGTTTAACGGTAAAAGCTTAATGAAAAAAATAAATTAAAAAAAATAAGGATTAGAATTACATTGAGGTCTTGACTGTGCACAGAAACCTGTTGATGATACAGAGTTGTCTCCCAAAACATGACCATGAACCCATCTTTAAATCTGATGTAAGGATGGCCTGCACTCTGTCTTGATTACAAACTGACAAAAGGAGCTGGTTTGTTTACATTTTCACTCCAGTCTGTGTTAGAGCAGCCAGCTTCAAGCTGTTGTGATGCCCTGTTTGGATGCACAGATGCTGCTGGGACACTTAACATTTCTGAGCCACCGGGGCGGCACATCCAGTGACTCTGCAATCACAAACTCTAAACAGCAGGCAGCTGCCCAACTCAAGTGTTGTTCTGAGAGGAGAAAAAACACAGGAGCAGGAGAGCTGATGAGTAACTGCCTCTGACCTCTGACCTGCTTCAAGATTTCCACCAGCCACACTCATACACTTTTTAATACAGTGAAATTAAGGGAAATATCCTCTAATGGATGATGGTGCTTCTTTGTAAGAAGCCTCTTATTACTGATCACTGCTGCGTGCTCTTTTAGTCTTCACATCTAGGTCACATGCTATAATTGAAAAGACTATAGATAATCACAATAAATATGCTGTGATAGCAGTCATGCGTCTTTAAAAACCTGTCATGCTCATTTGCAGCCTGACGGAAATCTCAAATGCACATTCAAATTATTTTTTTAGAAGAATTTTTGCCTTTTTTGATAAGGAGGCAGAAGAGAAACAGGCTATGAAGGATCGAGAGTGAGACGTTCAGCAAAATGGTCATTTCCAGGAGTCTAACCAGCAACCACTGCATCGCCCCATACTTGGGTGTGCACAAAAACTGCCAGGCCAGCTAAACCCCACCCATTGCAAATCAATCTTTATGGCCACATGCATCTCTATTATGTGCTTTAATGGGAAATCCTTGCAGTATCAATAATCTCCAGCATCAACTTACTGTGTTGCTGCTGTCACATCAAAATGAAACAAAATTGTGTTAATGGCAATAATTCTGAAACAAAGCGTCCTTTTCCCCATCCTCCTTTGTTATTTTGCACGATGATAAAAGTTAACACAGGAAAAAACATCCTGTATGAGGCAGAGGATGTTTCCTGGATGGATCTAAACAGACGCAGTAATCGAGTTTAATTTTTGCTCATGATTCCAGAGGCGTCCACTCCACACTGAACAACATTCATTTGAGAAGACTCAGTCTGGAAGAACTCTGCTGTATTATCCATGATGCAAACTTACAGTTATGCTCATAAATTTACATACCCTGGCAGGATTTATGATGTCTTGGCCTTTTTCCATAGATCATGAATGATAACATAAAAACTTTGATTTCACTCATGGTTAGTGGTTTAGTGCAGCCATTTATTAACAAATAACAGTTTTTGCTCTTTTTAAATCGTAATGACAACATAGCTGTGTTTTTAATGAACTGCAAGTTTGCGATAGTGAGATGGCCACTCCAGAACCTTCATGCTGTAGCCAATAGCAGGTTGACTTGGCTTTGTGTTTTGGATCATTGTCATGTTGGAACATCCAAGTATGTCCCATGCACAGCTTCTGAGCTGATGAGTGAGATGGCCACTCCAGAACCTTCATGCTGTAGCCAATGGCAGGTCAACTTGGCCTTGTGTTTTGGATGTTGGAACATTCAAGAACGTCCCACGCGCAGCTTCTAAGCTGATGTGAGTAAATGTCCCTCCAGTATTTTCTAATAACATGCTGCATTCATCTCACCATAAGTTTTGACCAAGTTTCCTGTGTCTTTGTAGCTCACATCCCATAAACAGTGACCCACCTCCATGTTTCACAGTAAGAATGGTGTATCTTCAAGTTCAAACATGCAGTTCATACCAAGACAGCCCAAGAATTTACAGGAACTGGAGGCTTTTTGCCAAGAAGAATGGGCAGTTTTACCATCTGAGAAAAAAAAGACCCTCATCCTCAACAACTACAAAAGACTTTAAGCTGTCATTGATGTTAAAGGGGGCAATATGCGGGAAACTTTTGGAAGTTTCTGATGTCATTATGTTTAGAAGAGTAAATGCAGTTGTTTGTTAAAAAATGGCTTTACCCAACCACAAACCATGAGTGAAAGAAAAGTTTTGATGACATTATTCATAATCTCTGAAAAATGGCTAAGAAATCATAAATTTTGCCAGGGTACATAAACTTAAGAGCACAACTGTATATCAGCTAAGTCAAGAAAAAGTGACATAAGCGTGTTTGTACAGTACATGTGTTCGTATGGTGAAGAAGTGTTCATGGATTCTTGGCTTGTCCAGCATTTGTGAGTTCCCACAGAGGCGCTGTGACCTTGTGCATAGCAGAGAGTTAATTCACACACAGAGGGTGAAGCCAGGGTCCCAAACACCTGCTTCCTAACACTGCACTGTCACTAGTCAGCATGGACATGGCACACTGCTGCCACACACACTCACACACACACACACACACGCAGTGTCCATGTGTCTGACCGTCCTGTCAGAGCCCATTAGATCCAGCCTGTGAAGATGGGAGCCTGGGGGAAACTCACACATACACACCACTTTCCCCAGTCACCTGCGGAGATGAGCAGAGTTTAACACACTCCTCTCTGTGGAGATCACACTTGCTATCACTCACCAGCAGCAGGATGGTCTCTGCTACAGCTGGTGGTGATGACTGTGGCTTTGGCGGGAACACTTTCTCTGTTCCAGAGCACTACATGGAGCCCTTACACACTTCCCTTTTTCTCACTGATGTAACACAAATGCACAAAGACTCACTTTGACATGTCATCTCTATTTGAGAGCATGCATTAACTCTTACATACAACCACATTTCATACACCAGTGGGCATCAGTGAAACATCCCTGAACCTTCACTCTGCTCACCAACTTCCATTTTCTTAACCGTCTATCCTGCTAATCAGGGTCGCGGGTGGCTGGAGCCTATCCCAGCTGTCATTGGGCGAGAGGCGGGGTACACCCTGGATTGGTCGCCAGTCAATCGCAGGGCTGACATAGAGACAAACAACCATTCACTCACACCTACGGGCAATTTAGAATAATCAATCAACCTAACGTGGGCATGTTTTTGGTATGTGGGAGGAAGCCAGAGTACCCGGAGAGAACCCACGCATGCACAGGGAGAACATGCAAACTCCACACAGAAAGCCCACCCATGCCAGAACGGGGAATCGAACCAGCGACCTGATTGCTGTGAGGCTGGAGCGCTACCCGCTGCGCCACCGTGCAGCCACTCACCAACTTACTGAGCTTTATTGTGGTCAAAACACAGGTTCAGAATTCCAAAAATGATATCTGCCAAATTGGTTACAAACAGAAACAGGTTCAGAATTCCAAATAAACCTGTGGTTGCCAGATAATGATTTCCCTGCAGGTCACAGTGCTTTCAGACCAGTAAACAATTATTATGAAAGTAAAACATGGTTCAATAAACAACAGCCTAAATGGCAGCAGCTGTTACAGGGGCTCTGAACCAGTGAGATTTTTCCAAACGTAGATGTTGATGATGAATGTTGGTTGACAGGCATGTTTCATGCCGCTAAATATAGGTGATTTTGCAAAAGGTGAAAAAACTGATGAACAAAATAATGGCAGAAAAGAAAAGATATTTTTTCAGATAACACTGTCAGAAATTAATGCACTACTGAAATAACACTACTTTCCTCAAGACAACTTTTTACTGGATACAACACGACAAGGTCATGTATTTATTAACGGTTACATCGAGCTACTGTTTGAAAATGACAACAAGTAAACTTTGTGAACTCAGTTTGTTCCGTAGTAGCTGGTTGTATTTAGTGCTACTCACAGTCCAGGGCTCTAAGAAATGTCTGTAAAAGGTAACGTGAGTGAATCCTGATTATGTCCTACCAGTGCTCATCTACCAAGCAGAGCAAACGTAACCTGACTCTTCATTTTATTGATAAACTCAGGTGCCAAGGTGGAAAGAACATTATTATATCATCAATCAACAGCTTAACCTGTGTTTTAGCCTTTAGCCTGTGCTCTGTCACTCTTCTGTGTAGCTTTCTTCTGCTCTTCTGTCCCTTTTCTGTCAGACAGCCCAGCTCCTGTTTCCACTATTACTACAAAATAAATCCAAGAAATCATTTTCAGCAGAAAAAAACACAGAAACCTCTTCTCACTGCTAAACTTCATCAGCTGGCGTGGTGTCGTCACAGAGACTTCAACATGCCGTAAACCAATACGGTCTTACTCAACCAGATCAGATAAATGAGAAACAACATTCAGGAATAACCTATTTAGCGCCTTATCTTATTTTAAGATGTGGGTTAATCAGGCATATATCTAAAAAGGACACTTTTCATGATCTCTCAGAAAGCTCTCACAGTCCCTTTGAACAGTGACCGTACAGCATATTTCATCAGCTGCTTCCTGAGGTTTGCTGGTCTTGGAAGCAAGACGGGCTTCATGCTCGAGCATCTCAGAAAGAAGCAGTGCCATTCAACTTAATGGTCCTGAACTGAGTCCTCATTATATGTTCATGTTTTCACCATGAAATCTTTACTCTGTAACATGTCATCTCATTTATTTTTCTTCCTTCATTTCACAAAACAGCAGAAATAACGTGTTACATGAGTGGAAGTTTCTAGTGGCATGTTTTCAGTTTATAGAAAAGGTTAAATCACAAGTTTAATTTCTAAGAATGGAACCTAAAGATAATATGAATGACTATTTTGATAATAAATATCAGCCACAAACACTCAGCGCAAACTCTGTGATCCTGTTTTTAGCTGTTAACCAAGCTGTGCTCAATTCTGATCATTTCTCCTGTGTTTTCTCAACTTCAGACTCGCCAGGAAGTCAGAATTTTAATTTCTGTTTGAAAATCATGAAAATGAGTTGCTTCTCAACAGTCTTAGTCTAGTCCGATAGTTAAATCTCTGAGCTTTTTCCTTTCAAAGCTGAGTCTATGATCACAACATTGGAGTAACAGCATGATTTGAAAAATATCAAGGTGACCAATGACCTCACTTACTGACCACTTACTGGAAAAAAAAAAACCTTGGTGAATATACAAACTGACACGTCTAGATTTTAATTTCATCTGCACCTTCACTGAGTATCTGTGCTCACAAGCTCTTCTGGCTGTTTTCATTCTCACAGGTCATCTGTCTACATCCCGTCTCTAACGATGCATCAGCCATGGGCCTTGTCTCAGAGCACAACTTGTAGATCTTCAATTTCAACTTCTCCACGGACTCAGAGGATGGAGAGCTGTCTACAAACCCCGTTTGGTTTCCTGCCAACAAACACTGGCAGAGAAACCTTACAGCCACAGCCAGAATGGAGTAAAAGAAATGTAGAGGCTACTGATTCATGTTTTTGACCTGCCTGGCTTTGTTTTTGGACTCCATCCAAGTAACTGCAGGTTATATCCAATAATATGGCAGTGCTACCAAAAATCCCTCTGGCTATTGTGCTAGCCATGCAGCTGTTTGAAAAATGAAAGAGTATTTCTGTGTGTTCCTAGAGGACAGTAAAAATACACAGAGAATGTATTCTTAACATGAGGAAGTGATGTTACACCACGTAGTCTTTCAGAGTGAGTCCTTCATGCAGATATAAAACCAGTGTCATCCCTCTCTTTCTGCTAAAGGAGTGCAGTCTTATTTATTCTATCTTATGAGTTTGATATTTCTGTCATTTAATGGTACATCACCCCTTCAGGCTGTTGAGGGAAAAGACCTTCCTCCCCTGTATTTCTCCCAAGGCTTCATGACTCCTCTCTCGTATCATATATTACTAAATAAGGGTAAAAATGTATATACCTGGGGTGTTTAAGCTCTTTCTTGCTTTGCAACACTGTGATGTCTCCACTACATTTTGTTAATAGTTATTGTTTTAAAACCACTTGTAACTCATGTGAACTGTCACCACCACACAGCTCTGTGACTGAGGACTGCGTGTGCTCTCAGCTCAGGTGTTTATGGTGCTGATTATTTGCCGGATCAAATGCAAGCAGAGGTGAACTAGTTTGCCTATCACAAAGTAATTGACACCTGTTTGACATACATGTTAGGAAACACTGTTTGAATCTTTCACACTTGTTAACCTGTTGCTCTTTAAGGAGTTGTGGATGCTGAATGGCAAAGTGCTTTGGCATGTTCATGAGGTTTCCTCTCTTAGTCTCTATCTTTCAGTAACAGGTCATCTCATAAGGTAATGTGTTTATCAACAGTTCCGTAGTGCCGTTGTTTAAAACGTTACAACAAGCAAAACTTTGTAAGTTTATACCGTAGTTTAGTAGGCAACATTTAGCGCTTCTCACAGCCTGGTGCTCTGAGACATATCAGTAACAGGTCATGTAAGTGAATCCTGGTTATGTCCTACCAGTGCTCATCTACTAAGCAAAGCAAATGTAACCTGGCTTTTTATTTTTTGATAAACTTTCAGGTTTGAACAGATCACTGCTGTATAACTGCTGCATGTGGGTTGGAAAAAATATCATCACAAACTGTTTAACCTGTGTTTTAAGCCTCGTTTCCACCAAGCAGATCGGTTCGGTTCGTCTCGGTACAGCACACATTTTGTGGCGTTTCCATAGACTAAAACCGGGACGGGTCCCCAAATAAGCGTCCCGTACCGCTCCACTTTTCAGTACCCTTCCGTTGGGGTGCCAAGCCGCTCCAAACCGGCCCCAGGGGTGGGGCTATAATCACTGCAGTACGTTGATTGGTCAAAAGATCGGTAACTTCCTGTGTGACAGCGGTAAAAAAGAACGACACACAACCCCACACACAGCCTTTCCTGAAACAAAGCTTCATTACGTTATGGAATAAAGAGCCACATGCTGATCACAAAGTAGAAGAGTTGCTGGATGTCCTCCATCTTTCTCTTTGTTTACAATGCCGCAAATTTCTTTTTCGTTGCATTTATTCGCGGGGTACACTGTGTAGCGCTCAGAGCGCTGCAGTGACATCACGTGTTACGTAGCTGACGCGGCTCTGGACATCCGGCCCATCAAGCAGGGTACGGTTGGCTGTGGAAATGCGCACAGGATCAGGCTTTACTGATCTGACCCGTACCAAACTGTACTGATACGTACCAGACTGCCTGGTGGAAACCAGGCTTTAGCCTCTAGCCTGTGCTCCATCACTCTCCCTTTCAGTTTTCTTCTGTTCTTCTTCTCTCAGAAAGTCTAGCTCCTGTTTCCACCATTACTAAAAAGTAAATCACAATAATCTATTTGAAAAACACGTATCTCTCTTCTCACTGCTAAACTTCCTTGGCCAGTGTGGTGTTGTCATAGTGACTTGGATATGCCATACATCAATCCAATTCAGTCCAACCAACTGGTGCTGAAATTTCCATTTTAAGTTGGGGATTAAGATCCCTATGTCTCTCAGCTAAGCATAAAGGAGAAACAGTCTTGGAAAACTGTATCATAATACCTTTTTGGTATCAGCACACTGTGCAATTCAATGGCGCATCTTTGTGTTCTGTGTGTGTGTGTCTCTAATCTCACCTGGAGGAACCTGGAGCCCAAGAAAAGACAACATGTAGCTCAGCGTGATTTATTACCTATCCAAATCAGAACAAGTGCTCAAATGTTTTTAATCACATTTATCAACTTCAGATCTCCGAAAAATGGAAGAAGTTGGTGATTACTACAATGAAACAACCCACACCACTCCATTTTCAGAGTTTCAATAAATAATGACAATTATTATTCCAGCAACCTTATTTCACTCCGTACTTATTCCGCTTTTTGTTACCTTGAGTGCAACCACCCTCCCCTCACAAACTCTATTATCTACAATACAACCACCTACCAGGAGAACACATTCCAAAGTGCTTAACTTGATTCGTTTTGATCCGAGTCTAACCCGTGAACAGGTCAGATCACTGCAGGGACTGCAGCAAAGAGGCACAAAGACCAACAAAAATGCACACTCACACACGCAAACACATCCTATTTGACTGCTATTATTTTGCTTGATTCTGCTTCATATTCTGCGCTGCATGTACACTTTGAGGTCATTAACTGAGCTTGTTTTGCTCCTACAGCACAGCAGAAGATCACGCTGGCTGGGAGGGTTTTCTTTGCTGCTGCATTACTCCCCTGTTTAGCCTCAAGGTCCAGGTAACCTCACAGCTTGTGGCTCTTAAACTATTAAAAAACATATTATACAACCAGTCAGTGATTCACCTACACACATTCGTTCTATGTCAATGGAGGGATAAGTAAAAGTCAGAGATATAGGAATATCACAGGGGGGGTTTGTTTTCCTCGTACAAAAAGTCTTTTGGAGGCAATGTGAGTGAAATCAGCACGTGTTGAGTCACAAGACTTGAGCCAGTTTCCAAATGAATCATGCATTGTCTGTAAGAGCCACATAAAATGCAGTTTTATCTGTCAGGAGCAGGTGGACATGATTAAAAAAATAGAAATGTGTGTGTGCACATGCTTTTGTGTGTGTGTTTCCATGTGTGGGTGTGTAAGTCTAAGCGTTCAATGTGTGAAGTGCTCTCCCTACAGTCATGTGGCTAAAGGGGCGGGAGGAGGAGGAGGGGGGGGATTGAGGGTGGCAGTGATGGTGGCTGTATCAAGTGTACGCCTGAAGTTGCTATAGCAACCTAACACAAAAAGATCTCATCACCATAACAACTCTACCCCCTTCAGCCCTCCCTTCCTCCCCCATACTCGGCGGCCATCCTCCCTTCTTCCTTTCTATCCAAGTGGCAGATCCCCCCCCATCCCTCTCTCCCGCTCTCTTCCTCTCTTTCCCTCCCTCCCTGTACACCCACTCAGTGCCATAACAGCATTAACAGATGGAGAGAAGAGTGCCATTGAGGGGGAGAGGAAAAGAGAGGGGAGGACCATGGGAGAGACGGTGTGGGAGGACTAAAAAAGACAGACCAAAAAGGGGTGACAGGGAGAGTTTTATCACTATGTGTAAAAAAGAAAAACAAACAGAATCTGAGAAGAGAAGGAAACAACAGGATGGAAAATGCAAATGTGATGGCTGTGATGAACAGTAGGTTACTCTGCACGTCTGCTGAAATGGAAAAAGAAGAGACAGAAAGGACAACTAGAGGGACAGAGAGCAGATAAGAGATTTATTTTTGTGTTTGTGTACAGAAAGAGGAGGATAAACGGGCGGCAGCAGCATTAAAGGATCAGAGAATGACTTTAACATGTGAATAGCAGGTGATTCTGAAATAATGGAGGGAAACGATCAAAAAAAGAATGAGAAAGAGAAAAAGAGCAATCACTGCTGAGGCAAGAGAAAGAGAGAGAAAGGATAAAGCCCCCCTGAATGAGTATGTGGAGCAGTTCATCCCTCTCTGCCTGGTGTTTTCCATTGATTTTTCTCTCAGCCAATCTCAGCGTGGAACTGTCCGTCTGCTCGGCCTCTCACTACAGCAGCCAGTTAGTTCCTCAGCCACAGTGAAGAGGAGAATGTTTGGAACTGTGATATTTTTGCTTTAGGATAATGTCTACAGAGTGGTTACACTGGTAAGATAAGTGAGACAGAAAAAGACAAACAGGCGGCGAAAAGAACAGGAGCGGCTGGGCTGTTAGCAAAGATTTAATGAACCCTAACCTAAACTGTGGAAACAACGTCCCATTTTCAAGAGGGTGAGTGAAAGGAAAATAAGGGACATAAACTAAGACTGGACAGGTTCTGTAATTTATCCGCCCACCTGTTGCTGCTCACACCTCCTGGTTTCCCTCTTATATCGTCTGCTTCCTGGAATAGAAAGCTACCACGCTGGAAAAATTTGGCCACTAAAGAAGACGCGTCTGTCTGTTATATTCGCTTCTTGGATGGCAATCAGCGGCAGTTTGGATGCTCAAATTTATTCAAAACACTGAGTTTGGAGAATTCAAGACAGGGATAGAAGCTGGACCAGGCCTCAGGACAGATCTGCTGTGTTCACACGAAATCAAGACGACAATGTAGAGCATAAATGCCAACTGATGGTACATTTGTCCACCACGTTTTACGATTTCAACATAAACTACTCATTTACTCAACAACTAAATATGAGCCTAGAAGGATTGATGTCACCTTCTTGCTCCTTTAGCCATTCCTAAATGGCCATGTTTCATATTTCTGGAAGCCTGTCTAGGGCTGAACAATTTATCGTTTTCTGATCGAAACCGCAATTTCAAACACCGTGATCATGTGATCGCTAAAGCTGTGATTTTTTATTTTTGCTCCTGACTGACCCAGGATCTGTTGTTTCAGCTGTTTCACACACACATGTCTTGAGTGCAAAACTGTTGGGAAAAATCCTTTTTTCCTTGGGATTGTTGAATTTTATTTTATTTATTTTATTTTATATGCACTGAATCATTTTTAAAAGTTAAGAGTCAAAGATAGCTTTTTTTGTTCTTCAGTTTTTAAAACTAAAAATATAATTCCAAAAGTCTGGTTTCGAAATAAGAAGAATAGGTGTTAGACTCTGGGTTTCAGAATAGTCAAAATTCGACTATTTATCCAAAAATCTTATTTTTAAATATATATTTTTGCCTTTTATCCTTTAATTTTGTACTTATTTAATATATTTTTGACTTACATCTTAGAATTTTGACTTTTTATATCAAAATTTCCACTTTTTATCTCAAACATTGCCTTTGTTTCAAAACAGAGACTTTTTATCTTAGATTTTTGTCATCTTAAAATTTTGACCTTAAATGAGAAAGTTTGGACTTTTTTCACTTAATGTTAAATTAATTTCTTAAACTTTGGAACTGACTTTTTTTCTTAGAATTTTGTCTTTATTTCTCAAATTTCCACTTTTCATATTAAAATAATGACCTTTTATCTCAAAGTCGGAAACAATTCTTACCTTCAGTTTTTATTTTCATCTTCGCATTAGACTAAAAGCTTTTGATGTTTCAATGGTTCGATGTAATTTTCTGTCAAGTTTGTAAATGTTACTGTACATTGTGAAAATTTCATTTAAGTTTGATTTATAGAAAATCGCGAATCGAACTGAAATCGCAATATCTGCCAGAAAAATTGCAATTAGATCTTTTTCTAAAACCGTTCAGCCCTACCCGTGTCTGCCAATTATAAAAAAAAAACAAAAAAAAAAACACCAACTTGGCTTTGTTGAGATTCTTTTTGGCCCATATGACGTCAAGAATTTAAGACAAAGAGTCTAAATTCAAGGAGAATAAAGTCAGAATTATGACAAAAAAACCCAAACAAACAAACATAACAGTTTTTAAAAAAAAAAGGTAAATTATGACATTAAAAAATCATCAACAACAAAAAAAACATCAACAATGAGATAAAGGATCGAAATTTTGAGACAATTAAGTCAAACTTTATGAATAACAAAATCCTAAATTTGAGATTAAAAAAAAATTACAATAGTGGGAAAAAAAGCCAAATTTTGAGAAGAGTCAAATTGTGAGATAAAGTCATACTTTTTAGACAATCAAGTCAAAATTCATAGAAAAATCAAAACTATTCGGAGAAAAAAAATTTTAAAAAGTGTAACAAGTCTAAATTTGAACATTTTTAAAAGTTGAAATTATGACTTTTTATCTCAAATTAAACTATTAATTTAAAAATCTCAACAAATCCAGTTTTTTTTTTGTTGGTTTGTTTTTAACTCGCTGAATCGGGCTTCCATACATATTTGAGGAAAACTAATTTGAATTTTTCATCCTTTTTTAGCCATCAACACAATTACTACCGAAATAGTTGCTTTTATAAAAGCTTGGAGTTAATGGACTTCCTAATTCAATTTGTAACCAAATTACCTACAATAAATTCAGAGAAAGACAAATTGGTTTTAGAGGAAACAGAAAAAGACAGCTACATGTATCTTTTCCCATCTGCCCCACTCCCCCTTAGCTCGAGTATCTCCCCATTCCTCTACATTTCTTTTCCTCGACAAGTCGAAAAAAAAAAGCCTTAAACAGCCCCCGCCATCTGCTCTTCCTGTATCCACCCACTCCCTCTCTGCGTCTCTCTTCCTCTTTTCCTCTCAGTATCTCTCCTCTTCGCTCCTGCCTCTCCCCCCCCCTGTCTGTCCTCCTCTCAAGGCCTGATTGATAACAGCAGGGTCAGATGTGGAGCAGGGATCCTCCCTCACGTGTTGCCTCTCCTCCGGTGCTAGACGTCAGTGTCAGCCTCTGCTGGCATGCGCTCACAAAAAAGATTCATGTGCTAACACACACGCGCATGCACACACACACACACAGTGGCTTAATCATGTGCTGAGGCACACAGTGAGGCAGGCAGCTGCAGACACATCCATAAAATACAAGATACATGTACACACACAGTCATGGACACACACACACACAGGTGGAAGGCACACGATAAATGCCAAAGTGGAAGCAGACTCAATAAAGCAGATCATCAGCTCCATTCTCCTGCAGTTCACACCCACGTGTACACAGATCTCCCTCCTGAATAATACCTTCAAATGCACACCCAATATATGAAACAGGGACTCATGTGCATTCTAGATGAAAATAAGAAAATGAATCATCTCTAATACACAATGGTTCAGAGTAGCAGTTAAGTTTGCAGTCTGATCAAAGCCGCCCAACATGTGTGCCTCGGTTTTTTTTTACCATGATTTTTTATCAATGTATCTTCAAACATTTCCACTCTCTCATCTTTCCCTTTCCACCCTGTTCCTTCACTTCCAAAGAGCCACACAGAGCAGAAAACATAAATCGGTTCCCTGCTTTCCCCTCCTCAGGGAAGATATATGTATGGTGCTATATGTCAGCAGTCAATAGGCAGTAAAGTGCCAACCTAAGCAGCATTAACTCCAGGCTCTGCAGTCTGCTCTACAATAAGAAGCTGCACAGAAAGCTGAGCAACAATTGCATGTTTGTTAGACACTGGCTCACTGTAGCGCACAAAAATACACAATGCATATTCATGACACAAAGTTACAGTACATGCAGATGGATGCAAATTATGAGACAGCAAACAGGATACACAAATTTACAAATGGCAAACAGCATTAACACATCATCACTCCCATGAGTACAGTGTTTTTAGAACTTAGTAAGAAGATAGAAAACATTGGCAGGGAGACATTTGAAGATGGTGGCATATTTTACTAAAAGAAATAAATATTTTGGAAAGGGAATATATGTGTCGCAGCCAAAATAAATAAATCACCACCTGTGAAATTGTCTCTTTGATGCAGCTAGTTATGTAATGATAGCTCATTTCACACGGATTTGATTATTTTGAAAGGTTTTTTTTCGAGTTCAATGAAAACAGAATCTTCTGTACTTAAAAAAAATGAGGCAGAAATGTTCCAATATTTCAAGTTATTCCACAGTGAAAGTTTAAAGCATCATATGCTACAGTAAGGGCAGCACAGTGGGGCAGTGGTGAGAACTAGTAATTAATAGCAAGGTTTCTGGTTTGATTCCTGGCTGGTCTGGTGCCTTTTTGTGTGCAGTTTGTGTGTTCTTCTGGTATTCTGGCTTTTACTCAGGCCAAATTCAACTCTTGTCCCTCTAAATCAGCAGTTCTTGACCTTGGGGTTGTTTTCTGCATCATTATTTTTCCAAAATTTGTTGTAGCAGCTTCAGTTTCTTAAATCTGAACTGAAGTGTTTTTCCTGAACAAGTTCGATGAGTGATTGTTCATGAACTCATTCAGATTTTGCATTGTGAAAACTGAACTCTGAGCAAGTATCTATGTCTTATTTTTAGTAAAAATTGTCTTTTTATTCTTAATATGAACCACATTTAACTGACCAGTCCAGAAAAAAAAGTCTTATTTCAAGTTCTTAAAAGGAACCCTGGCTACCAGAACGTCATTTTCCTAAATGATCAGTGTTTTTACCAGCTACATAAGAACGATAATAAAATCTCTCAAAATATCTTAGTTTGTATAAAATTTGAAAAAATATTTTCACCTGTAGGCCGCCATTGTTGTTTACGCCGCAATAACGTCTGGGTAGTGATGTCATATGGTTGCACCGGGCTCGATCTCATACAGGATCATATAAGTCCTGGATTGGACTTCAGTGGTTTCCTGAGGAAGTTTTGTGGGTTT
Organism: Thalassoma bifasciatum; assembly: GCA_008086565.1. Lineage (NCBI taxonomy): Eukaryota > Metazoa > Chordata > Actinopteri > Labriformes > Labridae > Thalassoma > Thalassoma bifasciatum. The sequence goes on along the minus strand of RPOG01001058.1, from coordinate 92,824 downwards.
GTGTTGGAAAATAGTCGGCACAGCATTTGGCTTTAGTCTCCGTTTATAATGACCCACACCTGTCAGCTCTTTCATCAGCATGGGCCGGCTAAATGCAGCAAATGCTTCTGGGGAGAAGTGGCCAGAACATAGCCGCGGGTCCCTCCGAGGTTGTTTACGCCCACAAGCGATTTCCCACAACTTCCTTCTTTTCTTGTCTTTTGGGAAGCTGTGCAGACTAACATCAGTCTCCTTGTTTCCTTTGGACTGAAAAGTGCACCCAAAAGCAGCCACATGTGGCATTATTATGTTTTTTCGCTCCTCAAACCTAGTGACTTACAGCGACTAGTAGTGAGTAAACGGCCAAATCCAGATGCTCGGCACCAAGCAACCAATCTACGTCATCAACCCAGAATGCATTGTGGCAGTAAAACAATGGCTGCACCCGAAGGATAGAAACTGTGTTTTAAACTGTTTTTTTTAAAAATAAAAACCAATTCCTTATGTCAATTAACAAAAAATTGTAGTTTGAGACAAACATTTAAGCATATTCATGCCTATTAGTCCTTACAGTCGGGGTTCCCTTTAAGAGACAACATTGAGATCTGCTTGTAAAAAAAAATTAAAAATGGAGTAAGAAAAAAAGCATAGAATGTACATTCTTTTATTTCTTAACCTACTATGCAACTTGTTAACTACCTCATTAATATCTGCATTCTTACACTACTCACCACTTCACTATTACCATAATTTTTTAGCCTGTAAATATTAGTCTTGTCTATTTGCTATTCCTTTGTGTTTATAGATGTTAACAATATTTTATATGCAAATTTTTTTATTGTTAAAATTATTTGACCTTTTATGCCTTACCATTACCTCGTAAAAGAGAGCGCAGCATACCATAACAAATTCCTTGTACGTTCAAGCATACCTGGCGAATAAAGTTGATTCGCATTTCAAGGAGCTTGACAAGCACATTTTTCTTACTCCAATGGCAGATTCTTTTGGACTTGTGAACTGAATATACTGTATTTCTGCCTGATAAGATTTATAATGACTCCAAAAAGCTCCTTACACAAACGGGAGAAAAAAATGTTGACTTGTTCTTTTTCATGTTTAGAAACATAAACATTCAAAATGAAGCATGGGCTTTTTTTCTCCCCACTTTTTTGTTAAGATTTTAATCAGTTTATGTTGATGCTTGTATCTAGGGGTCCCAGATACCAGTGCGTGTTAAATTGGGGGTCGCGACTCAAAAACGTCTGCTCTAAATCATGCGTGTGAAAGTGCACTTTAGTCCATGATGTCTGTGTACCAGACTCTAAACAGCAAGGATACACTCCAGCCCCTTGGAGCCTGAAATAGAAAAGCTGTAGGAATAATAAATAGATGGATGCTACACAAATCCCCCAGGTACCATCAGGTAAACTTCTCCCGACTGTGTGTATTTCTCCAGCCTTTGGAAACTGGCTCTATGGTCACTACCACCCAGACAGACTATGAATGCATCAGTGTTACAAAAACCCATCCAGAGGAACCAGACAGTACATAACAAAGCTGTTGACATGTTTTGTGTCATCCTGGGTAAAATAAGTAGTGCCATGCAGGTACCAGAGCTGCTGACATGTCACGTCTGACTGCCGTGCTGCGTCACACCAAAACAAAATAACAAGTGTGAAACGTGTCAATTATCGCTCACAGAAAAACTCCCAACTGACATTTGATAGACCAGATACTCCAAAATATTAAAACAGAGAGATCTTTCTTAGTTTTTTTTCTTATCAGAGGAGGGATTTACTGTGTCATTGGTCTTATTCCTGTTGTGCCAGTGGCTGTTTGTATCCTATGAGAGTCAGCTGGGAAAACACAGTGGGTGACTTATCATGGAGTTGACTGATGAGATATGAGACAGTCGTGATCGGATTAAAGGAAAGACGTTTCAAAGAGCTCCTTCAACACTTAAAATAATTACATGAATAGAACAAGAGGTAAACAAAGTATAGCATAGAGCAAATACCATAAACAGGTTATGAGGCTTGAGCAGCTGATCACAAGACTTAAGTTCTACATCCTGAAGCTTTACTTGACTTCTTTAGAGAGGGGTGAGCAAAAAGGGAGTAGAGACCATGGATAGTTCAATTAAAAGATGTGGTCTCTGTGATGTCATGTGTCTGTTTCTGGATCAGGGGTTTGACTGGAAATAAGGCAGATTTTGAGCCTCATGACTAACAGCTGTAGAGTGACTGCCTGTCAATCAGCTGAGCTCTGTCTTTGATTAGCAAATCACGATCTTAATATCTTCTAAACTGTCACGCAGGAAAGGAATTCATCCCCTGAATGTGTGCTGTTAAAGAACTTACTCCTTTATTTCTGTAAAGACAAAGCTCTCAATCAAAGACCCACATACCATGAACTGAGGCTGCATTAGTTTCTCTAAAAAGTAAAAACAATCAGGAATACTAAGGGTGTGGGATCTTGAAGGACTAGAACGTCATGGAAAAAAAAAACACTAAATACATACATGAGGATTATTTATGAGGAAATGTCTCCGTGCAGCGCACTAACGGACTCTCTGCATCTCCAGCTTGGACAGCCTGACAGCTCCTGGTGTTTAGCGCCTAATTATAATAATTAAGAGAAATTAAAGTTTCCTCACATCTTTATTTGGAGAAAGTTTTTTGAGATTTGAGTCACAAACTAGTGTCAAAACTCCTGTAACTTTTTTAAAAGTGAGGACTATTCTGCCCTTCCTGAAACTAAGTATCCAGCTTGGTAGAAAGATAGAAGTTCTTTGTGAAAAGAGAGACTGTTGTTCGTGATTTGGTCATTTACCAAGATTCAACACACATTAAAGCACTGTAAAACTATAAATACAAAACAGAAGGAAAATAATAGACAAGCATATACAGTCAAAACAATTAACACAGCCCTACTTACCAAAGGAAGGTCATTCTTAACTGGCTATTAGCTTAATGCTAACATGTATGGAAAATCCCATTGACAGGCTAACACTAACACACTTGGCACTGCACCTACTTTCTGTGAACTCATTATAACTTCCACAGACCCACAAAAACAGCCCCACAAATGATTAGGGATGAGTATTGATAAGGTTTTATCAATATCAATACCCTTACTGATTCTGCTTATGGATCAGATTCTTCATCGATTCTTAAAGCAGGCTTTACAGGTTTTCTTTGTCAGCAACATTTTATAGAGTTTAAAAGAATATAAATATTAAATTAGTCACCGAATCTGAATTCATATCAGGACATACATAAATAAAAATAAGTTTGAAAAAATCACACGTCACATGACATGATGTATTATTTCGTTTTATGTTATTGACTGAAGTAGGCCACCTAGTGTCTTGAAGTGTTCGTAGTAGGAACCTGGGGCTTGCCATAGTTATGTTGAAGTCAGCCATGAGCCTGAAAGTAACTTTTCTTATATCCTCCGTTCAGAAAACATCTAGTATTGGATATTTGCAGTTGTTCTAAAAGAGTAATTGTGATGTGTTTGTGATGAAAGTTGAAATTCTGTTTTAAAACTGAAGCTATATCGATGTATGCTCACTGCTAGCATATCAATGGGATTCCCCATATATGCTAGCATCAAGCTAGCGCTATGTTCTTTATGTGGTTTGTGGTACAAAAAGAGAAGTATAAAATGTTGAATGTACTTCAGTAAAACTTCAAGCGGAAAATCCTGAATCAGAGTTCACCTGTTATCTATCAGCTAAGTGAAGCTAACTGGGGAAGAACAGAAGGCGTAACATCCAATTGAGCAGTGTAATGCAAAGAATCAATAATGGGAATAGTTTAGCAAAAAGACTAACGATTTCGATCGATTGAACCATTTCTCCTCACTGTCGAATGGGAGCCCTAATTGGCCAAAACATTTAAACTCATATGGGAACTAAACAGAAGAATAATGTGACTGTATACCTATAAAAGGCACCACAAGGACGTTTATCAGTTGAAGCTCACACTGTACAGGTGTGCACTCTTTAACCACTGAAGTAAAATGGAGCTGAAAAGACGTATTGACGCCAAATAATTGGGATAAATAGACTAATTGAAATAAAAACAACCAATTACTCAACAGAAACAGTGGTTAACTGCAGCCCTCGTCTGAACACTCTAGATGGGAAAAATCATGTTTGTGATCCTGAATAAAGAAATGGTGATGATTTTATCGCCCACCCCGAAAGGATATAGAAGTAAAAACTATGGTATTTTTTAAAGCAACCGTGAGGACTTTTGAAAAGCTACTTCTTACATTTTTTTGCTTATATTTTTAAAGGAGTAGGTCACCTATTTACCTGCAACTTACCCTTATGCTTTCTCATGTTATTTGGATGTCACTTCATTAATTTGGAAGTTTCAGCCCTGCAGACGCCCTACAAACTATCATTAGTGGTTATATCACATTGCATTCAAGAGCTGGTGAAACACTTAATGAATACAGTTAAACGATTAGATAAAAGAAAACTAAACTATTAGATTTATTTTTTAACGAAAAGTTATTTTGAATATTTAAAAACCATAAGTCATCCTTGAGTTCAAACACGATTTAGATCATCTGGACACCTCTTCCTCTGACACTGAACAACAGGACGTCTGCCATCCTGAAACCCACTTCTTTGTCATACTGGGCTAACAGGATAAACTGGTCACGTCAAGAAGCAGAACAGACTCGGTTATTAGGTTAAACCATGTAGTCCCTGTCACACTACCGCTTAAATGAAAAGGACTGGAGATCTCAAACACACACAGGCACGTAGGACTGGATCTATAACCCTGATTCATGGAGCACTAACCTGAGCATGGCATACAGAGAACATACATACATATGAGCGGAATAAATGACCCTGCTCTGCAGTTTTTACAGCCACATGTATGATTTATGTTGGTGAGAAATCTTGTGAAAGTTGGATTTATGACACAGAAGTTGTTAACATGACATACATATCCTGTAAAAAGATAATCAGCCCTGGATGAGGGACATTTAAAACCATGTCGACCTCCTGTGTCTTTGTGCTCTCTGGTTAAGTCTGCATCATTCTTTCTCATCTCCCCCCTCCTCCAATCACATCCAGCTCCCACCATTATTCTCACGCTCTGCACTGCTTCTGTTTCAGTCCGTTTTTTTTCCCACCATGCAATTCCCTCCTCACTCTCTCTACCTACCCATTTATCAAACTCAGTCCATTTCTCTCCCACTAAAACTTTCCCCTCTCCCTTTCTTTCTCTCTGAAACATATATTCTCTCTCTCTCTCTCTCTTTGCCCACTTCCCCATATCTCGTCCTCTCCCTTTCCCAGTATCTCACCCTTTCCTCTATCTCCCTCTCTCTCTCTCTCTCTCTCTCTCTCTCTCTCTCCAGAGGACTTAAGGCCTTAAAAGGAAGTAGCCTTGTCCTGCTTTGAGCTGCACTGGTTTTAACCCTTTCCAAGTATCACCAGGCTTACTCACGCTTATTAACCCCTAAAAGCCGGATGTAGTTTCCTGTGCTTTGATGCAATATGTTCAGATGGAGAAGAAATAAGCCCATGTCCAAGAGCCAGAAATTCATATTATTATAAATACGGTATCAGGTGGTACATAAAAGTTAGATTTTAGGTTTAAAAAGTGCCAAAACATGAAGCTTAAAAAGCATTAAGATTGGAGTTTCTTTAGGTTGAATTAATTATAGGCTTAAGTTTTTTTTTAAGTATTATTTATCATTCTTGTGCAACAATTTAATCAACACAAACATCTGAGTTAAGCTACTTTCATCTACCTTTAAAGGCGGCATGTTCTGACACAGAAAGTTAATGCACACAGAGAAGAACAAACATCCCAAACAAGCTGACTGAAAAAGACTGTAGAAATCAGACTGTATAAACAGTGGACGCAATGACGTACGGCTCTAACTGAAGCTTCCAGCAGATGCCCCGCCCCCTGGTGTCTGACTGCAGTGTAGGTCATAAGCCCCGCCTTTCCATGCATTCTGGATACAAGTCGGGAAAACTCTAAAAAATTTCTACACCTGGTAGAAATGTTTCTCTCATCCTCGCGTTAAGGTGGTATGACGATGTAACTTGGCTGCATTGTGTTCAAGTCTTTTTTTTACTGAGGAGTTGGTTTCTCATTTACAGTTATTAGTTGTAAAAACTGAGTTATAAGTTTCGTTTTACGATAGTTGACAGCTGCCGTTTGTGAGTAGTTTTTATCGGGGATATAAGAAACTTTGGGAAAGAGAGCCAAAATGAGACTAAACCTTCGAAGGAAGAAGAAATAAATATTTTTTGGCTCCAAAATCGTAAAACGGTGACAGGAGGAGCCACACTGTCCATTCTATATACAATCTATGCTTTCATCAAAGAATGCGTCACTAAGTAGCAAACTGCTGCAGTAAGAGGGAGAAACAGATCTTCATAGATCAACCATGGATTGTATATAGACTGGATAGCGTGGCTCTGCCTTTTAGCATAAGAACTGGTGCCATTGTGCTTTCAAGGACTGCGTAGTAGAGATCCTGAATGGAGCCAGGTGACAAAACAGTATATATATATATATATACACTCTTTTTTGTTTTGAAAGTCTAATCTCTTCTTTGAGCTCCTTCTCATAGTATCTTACTATCCCTGAAAATTTTACACAAGAACAGCAGCTGTCAATCATTGTGTAAAGCAATATACAACCCTGTTTTTTTTTAAAGATATATTTTTTGGCTTTTCTGCCTTTAATTGGATAGTGGAGGACATTGGATAGAGTATGAAATGGGGTAAAGAGTGGTGAAAGACATGCAGGAAACAGGCCACAGGTGGGAATCGAACCCGGGCCACCCGCTCGAGGGCGAACCTCATGGTGCGCGGCCATATCCACTAGGCCATCTGCGCCCCTGCAGCCCTTTTTTTAACGTCTAATAACTAATGAAACAACAACTTCTCAGAAAAAGAGGACTTAGACACAATGCAACCAAATCATATAACTCACTCATCTCATATAACCACAGTAAATGTAAGATACATTTCTACGAGGTGCATCACTTTTTTTTAAGTATTAAGTTTCTAATCTGGAATGAATGATAAGACAGTTTTGACCTGTACTGCAGTCACTCACCAGGAAGAACAGTTTTTGTGGAGACCTCATTTCAAGCCAAGCAAGATGGTATCCATGTTTTTTATTTTTTTAATTTTTTTACAGTTTATGGTTCCAACAGATCTTTTAAGCAACATTTAAGAGCCCTAATTTCAACAAAGGTGTAAGGAAGAACCACTGGGCACCAAAAACACAGTGTTTCAACAGGTATTTGAAAACTGCAGAAAATGTATGAGAGATATATAATGTGATCTTCAAGTATAATCCCATTCTGGTGCACAACGATGTCAGGGGCACAAGTTGTACTGCAGGCACAAATTTCCAGAATTAGTCCAGAGAGTAGGATTAGTTTAATAGGAAGTGAGGTAATGATTTCATGGTATTGAATGTTAGAAATCCCAAATCTTTGCTCCCCTAACCTCTGGTTTGCATAAATTACACATTTCAAAATGCAAACATATATTTCATACACATGTTGGTATTTGCCTATCAGGAAGAGCTGAATACAAACTATTGGTGTTGTGTTAAAAGAATTGCCTCTTTAGTTTTTTGCTATTCAAAGCTTCACAAGTTTAGCACTAGAAGAATGCTAGCTCTTTCTAACTCAAAGAGGCAAAGAATTATCACATCACATGAAGACAGAAAATAGTTCAAGGCTACGAGAGTGTGAGAGGGACTGAGCTAGCAGCATGTCAGCATTTTACACCAATCGAGCAAATACCTCCGACACTATTTTCTGTCATGTTCCTGGATTTATAAGTACACTCTTTCAGTGCTGCTTACCAAACAGCTGCTGTCTGATACAACTTGTTCTGCCATAAATATAAAAGAAATTGAGGCAGCTGCTCTAAGGCTTTTTACTAAACTGCCAAAATACTAAAGCTGCAATTGCTTCTGTTTAACCTGTGTCTGCAGTCAAATTTGTTCCTTGTGTTCTGGATTTAGGTGTAGTTCTGGCGCTTGAATTAGATGAAGTAGGTCTAAACATATTTAGAAAAGTACTCCACAGGTCATACCGCCTACAGACTACCAGTCTAGTCAGTGGTAGTACAAACATGCATTTACCATTCAGTAATTCAGCAGTAAAAATGCTCATTGAACATAAGTGAAAACACTATGCTTCACCAATGGGAATACATGCAGGCGCAGGAGCTGCAGCAGTGACAGGAGATGAAAAGATTGTTGAGTAGACACCATAAGAGTGATATTTTTCCATTACTGGACACATCAAATCAACAAGACAGGCCACGGTGGCAAATTATACGTCGATGAAAAGAGACTGAACAACTGCCAGCTGTCAAAGGTCATGTATATTGCAAACAGTTACTTAATAGCTTAATTCCTGCCTTGGCAAGTCCACTTCTATACTGAGAGCATGCTGCTGTGAGGGTGAACCACCTAAGGTTAAAGTTCAGCACAATTGCAGATCTTGGCGTCTGATCAAAGGTATAAAGAGATCACGTCTTGTTCTGAGACAAGTGGTTAAGCAATGTGGGATTTTAGACTGTTTGATGATCATTTTTAGAGCAGTAAAACATTTTTTTACTCATATTACATGAATAAAAAGATAAAAAACATAAAGCAAAAAACAAAAACTAACTCCAAAGATAAAGTTTCAATTATTCAAAACCATGTTTCCAACAGTATCTCTGACCCATGATCACTTGAAACCAACCTACAATAAATCTAAGACAGTTGATTGTTTATTGGCTTGTTTCCCAGACTTCTTTAATAAAGCAAAAGTATTAAGTACTGAAGTGACGCATTCAATAGAGCTAACAGGCAGTTGTTTTTAAAGATTATAGCTTTGTATTGACGTCAATAAACACGTGAGCCACAGCTGAAGAATATGTACGCAATCTGAGTCACAAACGTGACAATGTACCGTATCTAAAACAACACTTCTTTATGAATCTACTTTATGTAGCAGAGTGTTGACAAAGTCCAACGTGTTATCAGTGACAGCCTGTAACCTGCCGAACAGACGTCACCTGTAGAATGTAGGTGAAAGGAATGCTTTGTTTCAAACCTTATCTCCAGGCTCTGAGTTTGTGAAACTCGATACTTGGATGGTTTTCTGCTGCGTTAACCCGACCAATAATTCAACCGTAGCCTCAGGAGCATGTTTTATTGGATCAAATAGCTTCTTAAGCCTGCAGGATAATCCATGAGAGACAGGCTGGTGACTATTTTTGAGTTGAAAAGATGAGACCCTGGAGACACTACATGAAGCAGATTAATCCCAACAGTCAGGGATGTTGTCGATACTGTGTGTGGACAAACTATGACAGACCAAATAATTACATAGAGCCAAACATCTGGCACCACAGAAACACGTTTTATATCACCTGGATGTTTACTTTATTCATTTTGACTCCTGTGATTGCAGAAGGGTTGCAACACAGACTAAATGTCATTAAGACTCAAACCTGAAACAATACGGAGCAGAGCTCCTGTGTGGTGGCAAAACATCAAACTGCAGAACAACATGAGTGGCCAGCCTGCGGGTAAAAGAGCGCAACATGCTCTCATCAAACCACTGGAGTGTAACATAAACAAGAGCAATCTGGTCTCCCATTATGTGACCATTTACAGTCACAAAAGAACTCCAAACCTCTTCATTCTCCAGCCTCTGTTTAAAGTCAGTCGTTAAAACGAGCGTAAGCTTATTTTAAATGTGACTCCAACTCAAGCTTCAAAGCCAAAGCTGTCATGTCTGATAGGTACTCCAGTCTGGCAAAGAGGTCACCATTTGTCAAAAGATCTGCAAAATATTCCCCTCTAAGTGAGGTATTTTGCTTACTCCATTTCTGTTTTCATCCGTTTTCTTTCACAGGAAACTTCATTCCTCTCTCACTGATGGAAAAAGTGCAGTTGCCCTTTAGGAGGATAAATAATACGAGTTACACAAACACACATTATCAGAGCTGCTACACAAAGGCAGCGGTATGCAAGTGTGTGATATCAAGGCCGAGCAAATACACTGATAGAGAGACTTGTTGAAGAGTGGAGGACTGTGAACTACCCCTGACCCCTGACTTTCTTTATCTGATTCAGGATAAGCAAGGCCACTACCCATCAATGTCACTAATAGCAGGGATTGGCTGAGAGCAGCTTCAATGTCACTGGTTGCTATAGAGACCAGGGCTGTGCCAATTTAGGGCACCGTGTTAAACCCACAATCTCCAAAGTATTAAAACGCTTTTCCCAATTCATCTTTTTTGGAAAGTAGGTTACATTCATCTCTTTTCACTGACCAGCAGTAAATGTTGCTAAAGGAAAAGACTGTTCTCTTTAGTATTTACGGACCAATCATAGCACAAATCCTGCAGCGTAAACAAAGAGGTTATGTATGAGTAAGCTCCATCTAAGACTTGGTCACAAAAAGGCAACATTTTCAGCCAAATAATAGGGAAACATAGTCGTACATGAACTCCTCATTATGAAAATACAATCTAGAAATGGTGCTGAATTTAAGACTAAATATAAATACCCAGTGTCATGTCTGAGTGTTCATTTGATAAGTCCAGTCCTTGTCTGTGGTGGTTTGTGCCACATGCTGCTCACTGTCTGTTCAGCTGTCTGCTCTAACAGCCAGCTTGGCAGCAAACCAAGCACCATCGCTTCTCTGAACTCTTAACAGGCTGGAGGTGGAGAAACTCTTCTGATCATACATGTAAGAAATCTGTCAGGTGAACATTAAAGTGCCTTTCTTGCTCTGGAGGCTCTGAGGTTACTTAGTTATTTGACCTGTAATGTGGTCAAATATATGAATAGGTGCTCATTTAGATATAGTCGTCATATGACTGAATGTAGACAGGATACAAAAAGTCTAAGGCTCAAATATATCACAATATATTACATTAGAGATGTTCTGATAGCATTTTTTCCCTTCTGATACCGATGACGATACTCGTGCTGTGGGTATCGGCCGATACTGAGTACCTAACCCTTTGTAAAATATGAATAAATAAAGGAAAATAAAGCCATTTATTTTGAAATATAACAGTATAGCGGTATCCAGCATGATATATTGCCACACAGCTGACATGATTGTGCTTGTTAGCTTGGCTCCAAGTTTCGCGTCAACCAGTGTGTCTGTTGAGTCTGTGTCATGTGATCAAGCAGGCTCCAGGTTGCAGTGGTTAAGAAGACTGAGCGAGAGTTTAACAGGGCTAAAATTTAGATTTCCAATTTAATAAATTACCTGGTATCAAATCATTGCCTGGACTCTAGTTGTGGTCGATACCGATACCAGCATTTTTGGCAGTATTGAGGCAATTTCTGATAGTTGTATTGATATCGGAGAAACTCTATATTATATACCTTGGGATATTTGCACATCCTGCTTATGATAGTGAAACGATAAATTGTGCAGCCCTGCTAAACAGAAAGAGAATGTCCCTGGAGTTCTTCTATAAGAAAACAAAAAAAGAAAAAAGAAAATTGAAAAAAGAAAATTGTGTGCTCTCAGCCTGGCTGCAAACTGTCAGCTATTATTTTTATCTTAAATAAAAATTAACATATTTATAAAAGTTTTAAGCTGTGAAGATGCTTTTTTGGGGTGGGGGTGGGGTTGTCCCCTACAGCTTCAAAAAATCTTGGAGTAAAGCAAATACCCACGGATTCTCAAAATGTTGAATACTATGAAACTTTTCAACACTACATGCTTTAAAATGATACACTCTCCATTTTCTTGTACATCCAGTTGCATCAAAGCACCATGGCTCACTGAAAATAACCAAAACAAAACCACATGTACTCTTATTTTCCATCTGAGGCTGCCTCGTGCCAATGACGGAGACAGAAAGCAGTGGTGAAGTGACATAGAGATAAATGCTCATGATGAATGTTGTTTGTGAGTTGCTGAAGTCAGCCAGAGGAGGACTGTTGACTGCTGACAGGGAGTTTCACAACACTGCACAGTAATTAACACTCATAAGTAATCGTACAAAAAAAGAGAGCATGCTGAAAATGAATAATGCTCTCCAGCACGTTTTCATTAACTAGATTACAAAGTGTAATGAAACAAACCCTTTGGTTTCTCTATTATTCTCAGGATGTTTTCCAAACTGCCAACACAATCAGACAATAACTCAGGAAAAACATATAGAGCAGTGGTTATCAACCTTTCCAACTCAGGACCCAAAATGTCTATAGCCCACCTCTAATCCAATAAGTTTGGAGGACATGGACCACCTGGTTAGAGCTTGACTTGTAACAACGACCCAAAATGTAATAACTCAATACTGTAACAGATGCTGAGCCCAAAACATAATAACCATTTTCCCACAATGTAACAACTTGTTATATTTTGGGTCAGTGATAACATTCTTCAGTTATGCAACACTAGTCTTATTACATTTCTTTATTGCATTTTTTTAAATACATTTCGGGTCTTTGTTGAATCTGGGGTCATGTTACATATTGGACTCTAACATGGTTTCTTAAAGCAGTGGTTCTCAACCTTTTTGCGTCACGACCCTTAATTTAATATGCACTGGTATCTAGGACCCCAAGGGTTCATTTATTTATTCTTATTTTTATTGTTAATTAAAGAAAACAAAAATACTTGAACTAATTCGAACCTGAACTAAACACTGAGGTTAAAAAGCCCAAGTTTGTTTTGAACGTTTAAGTTGTTGAGCCTGAAAAAGAACAAGCAAATATTTTTGTGATTCAATTTTTTTTGTTATTTAAAGACAAAAATTGTCTGAATTGCTTGTAACTAGTATAAAGTATAAGTGAGAAAAAATGTATTCTTCAAGTTTCTTGAAATTTAAATACCTTAAAACAAGAAACATCTTTTAACCCATTCGTGTTGTTTTACTCGTTTCAAGCAATTCAAGCAGACATCATTTTTGTTGTTAAATAACTTTAAATAAAACATTTTCCAGGATTTGTCACTTGAATGTGGCTCATATTGAGAATAAAAAGTTAAAAAACAAAAAAACAGGCATAAACACTAGCATAGATTTCAGCTTTTGAAGTGCAAAATATGAAGAAGTTCATAAACAATCACTCATTAAACTCACTCAGCTGATATAAAAAAATCAGGAAAAATAATGAAACAGAAAACAACTAAAACAACCCTGCCTGAATTTTTGTAATCAAGTATTGTTAAAATTTTTCAAGGGGGCCACGGGGCCACGATCCACGGGTTGGGAATCACTGATTTTGAGAAGAGAAGACAAACTGTAGGGTTTCTGTAACCTCCAAAAATCAAATGTAACAACATCTCCCTTAAACCAGAAAATTCATACGATGATGTTTCATTTTGCAGACACTTCTAAGACATGGATCAATCAAACAGGGAGTTGAATTCTCACTCAGTACATCTCTGTCAAACCTCCTTCCAAGTTATCCTCCAGAGATCTGCTCTCACCTGTCTCCCTGCTCCACTCTGCTCTCTTTCTCTAAATTGGCAGATGCCTCAGGTTAAGCAGGATCAGCAGCCATTTTTCACAGCTATGTAGGCAAAACATATTTCTTGGAATACTTCCTAACAATGTCTAGATCCGATCTGCCAAAGTGTATGAAAGAGAAGACAGGCCCTTCAGGCACAGTCAGAATTTAAAAGCTTTTGCCTGGTATTAAATGTTGGCGCTAAACCACTAGCTTTTCTCATTCAGTCTCTTCCCATTCATGTTTCCCTTCCTTCCCTACACTCCACCCCATTATTAAGTCTCTCTTTCTCACTGTGCCAAAGACGGTTGTGCTAAACCGCCCTTGTAACCCTTTCTCTCACTAAGCCATCTCGCCTAATGAGATTGAGCCTGTACACTGACACCAGCACATGAGGAGCCAGAGAGGCGGGGGCGGGGGGGGGATTGAGGAAGCGAGAAAGTCACTTCAGAGGATCCAGGATAAGAGAGTGAAGGCTGGCATATGGAGATAGACTGACAGGGAGATTAAAAATAAACATGTGGTCATTAGTCGCCTGAAAAGGTAGAAATCTATACGTGCCTGGAGGCTGAGTTATTCGAAAAGAAAAGCTGGAACATGTGAGGAGAAGAAAAGTCGTGATGTTTGTCGTTCTGTCACTGACCGTGCTGGAGACCTGTGCAAGCAACCTCACAATGGAGGACAAACTCAACATGTTACTTTCAGTCTCAAAACCTTCCTCTATTTGCTCTTATCTCACAAATTGAGAAACGAAGACAAACCTAAGGCGTGAGCGCTAAGTTTATCCTCTCTGACAGCTATCATGTTGGCTAACCAAGCATTGCTTAATTAAGATATAAAGATCTGGTGTACGGATAAAATGGCTGATCATATTTAATCCAATCACAAACCTCATTTACATCGCCTGCAATAATCCAGCCATGGATTTTTCTCCAAACAGACCTATTTATAAACAGTGTAAACGGGTTCCATTCATATTTAGCTTCATTAGCATAACCTTATGAATGAGGCCACCTCCACACGATATTACAAAACAACATCCCAGTTCCCTCCAGCGCTCACTTATAACCATATGACGCCATCATGGTTAACCCTTCCTGCAAAACAATTCCACTAACCTCTTTTCCTTGATTTACATACAGCATGTGTGCAGACATTAGACCTGGGCAATTAATTGCATTTTAGACAAAATCGCAATATGGCCTGCTGCAATATTCTTATGACAGACTCAGAACCTCAGGATACCAGATAAAGTTGTTGTGCGGTAGATTCTTTCTGCTGGACACCAGTGTTACTCAACCAAAGAGACACATTATTGGAAACTACCTTTGAAAGACAAAAAAATCTAAGTGGTGAAAAATGGCAAAAACAACAAGAATAAACACTAAAAATGAGTTTCAAGTGTCAAAAAGGGTCAAAAGCAAGACAATTTGACAAGAAACTTGGCAAAAAACTTGTCTGAAAGTAGCAAAAACTGGTCCAAAAGAGCCAAAAATGAGTGAAAATGACAACATGAAAGGCATCAAGAATGAGTCTTAAGTGGCAAATATGGTCACATGCAAAAAAAAAAAAATCAGCAAGTAAGTTCGCAAAAACCTTGGAAAGCTGTCAGAAAGTATCAAAAATTGGTCCAACAGAGCCAGAAATGTGTGAAAAATGACCACAAGAATGAGCAAAAAAAAGAGTTCTAAGTGGTCAAAATGGTAAAAAGCAAGACAATTTGGCAAGAAAATTGGCAAAAAACTTGGAAAAATGTCAGAAAGTAGCAAAATAAAAAGGTCCAAAAGAGGAAAAAAGGGTGAAAAATAACCAAAATGGGCAAAAGGCAGTCAAGATGAGTAAAAAACCTTAAAATGAACGCATAATAAATTGCAATTTTTCCAATATGGGGAAAATTTATCGCAATTGGATTACTTTTGCAAATCGTTCAGCCCGATAAGACATGGAGTTAAAACATGGCTGGCTCTAGGAAGCGCACAGCACTGGAAAAATAGCAACATAGCACCATAGCAAGTATGATTACAGAGGAAAAACAGTTGCAACTGCTTTTTTAATGACAAAACAACTGATGAATACTGATATATAAAGCTACATGTGGAGAGTTTTTATTATACTAAGAATACATTTTGCTGGCAGGTATTGTTGTGCAGTCAGATTGATATGACAACATAATATTTTAAGGCTGGGGAATCAAATAGAATGAGATAAAAATCACAATATGGCCTGCTGCAATAATCTAATCATAGACAGAGCAATATTTCTTAAACTGAAAATGTGTCAAAACACTAGATAAAAACTTTTTGCTGAGGATGTTTCATGCTCCACACAAGAGTTACCCAACCCTGCTCAACCAAAGAACAACACTGTTAGAAAATACCTCTGCATGCAGAAACAATCTAAGTAGTAAAAAGAGGCAAAATGGCAAGATAAGACCAATACCAATAATAATAGTCTGATCAGATATGATCAAGGTGGCAAAAATGGTCAAAAAAGAAGAAAAAATGGGTGAAAATTGGGAAATAGTCAGATAGTAGGAAAAAAACGTCCAAAAGCAGCAAAAAAAAAAAAAGTATGAGAAAAAAAAAATGACTAAAATGGGCAAAAGCAGTTATGCGAAGCAGAAATGATATTGAGGACATAAAAATGAACATACTTTTCGGAGGCCTGAAACTTCTGTTTAAAATACCCTACTTTTACTGACCTCATGTAAAATTCTTATTTTCTGGGACAATAAATTCTTGGTTTCCACAATCTGCAAGCCATAATCATCAATATCTCAGAAGAAGTAAAGACTTGAAATACTCTGTTCACTCTACGTATGATGAGTCTATATAATATCTGGGTTGACCAAAAATATTGAACTTTTTCATGACTTTTAAATTTTTTGAGATGGACCTGTACATGTAAACAGAGTTGCTTTGTTTCTTTTTTTTAACTAAATTCCCACTGTTCTCACTCATGTATGTGTTTTTCTTATTCAAATTGAGAATGAAAAAAAAGATCAATTGAAGGTTCCACTTCAATTATCAAGTGATGTAAATGTGCTGGAAGTGTTAGAAGTGATGGTTTTCTTCTCATGAAGTACTTGACCAAACATTTCTCCTGAAGTCACAGTAACAGCCCTGGGTGAATGTGGATCCAGTCACAACACTGATAGCTGCACCGCTGGTTCCCATCTCTGTAACTGTACTCTCAGGGCTCCTAATCCTCTTCCCACTCCAAAGTTTTATTCTGTTTTTCATTTCTTCTCATTTGTTTTCTATTTGTCTTTACATCTCCCTCCCCAGCCCTGTTTCACTCCCCTGCTCCCTCCCTCCCTCCCTTCTGTACTCCCACTTCTCTCCAAGAGAAGCATCAACACTTTGGCATTCATTACAGCAATAAATTTATGACAACGTTATTTGATCCCAGGGTTGCATCTACAGTCGCTATCTGGCCAATGGTGGTGTTTGCATTTTTTGATTCATTCTTCATCTTAAAGGTACAGTGTTGTGCTTTGGTAGCATTCAGCTAATGCTGGAAAGAAGCGCTAGAAATCATTCTATAACAACCAGAACAGGAACTGATCTATGCCCATTATAATCACTAAAAAGAGCAGGTCCCTCTCCGATGATGCTGCCTTCCATGTGTCTACCAAGCGCATGCTAAAGGTGCTAAAAAGTGCAGTTAGCACGTCCACTTCAGATTGGCTACAGAAGTACAGGAAACCACATACACAATTCAGAAAAAGCTGATTTTTACAGTAAAAATAATCATATTAACAGTGTGGTACAAGAAAAATACTTTGTGTAAATCAAACAACCTCGTTTCATGATTTTAATACATTGTTATCTCAATCTGTGATTGCCAAAGTGTGAACACGAAAACTTTACAGAGCAGTTCCTACATGCCATCAAATTTAAAGTTACTCATCCATCTATGTAAGAATAAGCAGAAATAAGAAGCATAAAGATAATGTTGCCGTTTCCCGCTTTTTTTGTTGCTACACAACCGCCAAAGTGACTAAACCAGGATAAAGGCGGGATGATTGATTTATTTAGGAAACTGCAATAAGTGCACATAAGTAGTCTAATTTTCAATCAATCAGCTAGACAAAGTATTTCAGGCTTTTTATTTGTTTGTTTTTGTCTCTTTTTGGATTGGTTAAGCCTGTTCCCACAGCAGGGGGTTGCTGGTCTCCAGTATCGCTATTTCAGGGGTTGTGTGCTGAAAAGTTTGGGAACCCCCTGAACTAGATTACCCAAAATAAATTTGTCCAGAGACATTTTCCTATCCTGTCTCCCTCATCCCCCCACTCATACTCCTCTGTTTCTCCCCTCCCACTTCTCCCTCTCTCTCAGTAGAAAGGAATACAGGTCAGGCTGGGTCCATGGCTGCTGACTGTTTAGTGTTTTGACTTCTCTGCTGGATCTTGTTTTAACATCTCAACATTACAGTTACAGACTTTTAAAGTGCAGCTCAAATATTTCACCCTAATAACTTACTTTTGACTTATTAACTCGGCTTATAACAATAGAAAATGTTGCTTTTTTTGAGGATTAGCAATGCAGTCAGAGAGGTGAGAGATTTCCATGAGTGGCTTTCAAAGTAACATTTAAGTAGAAGTGACCCTGTGGACATCCTCACCAACCTGGAGGACTCTGTGTAGGAGTTTAACAAATGCACATAGTTGTTCTGGGTGATGTTTATTGACTCTGAAAAGTTGTGAGACTGTCATTGAGAGACCTTTGTGAGGTTTATGATGGCAGACTTGGGGACTCTCAGAGTAGAGAAGCTACATGAGCTGCAGCAGCAGCAGATAAAGTGTTCAGTTGTCGGTTAAATGCCTGCCACCCACCCCCCATTTCCTCATTTTTGTGCAGTGCCACTGAGGATGGCATGTGGACCGGGTATGAGGAAGTACTAAAGTTCAAATTCTGTCTGTCAGTGAATGTGAGAAACAGCTTGCTCCCACACAGTCTCAGCTGATGATTGCTCTTTTTTTTCCATTTTTGTGTTATTTTCTTTTTTCCTTTTCATTGGCTCAGATATTTGTATATTTATGTTTATCACTTCCTCTGGGTTGTATCTTTGCAACAGAACCACAGCCCATCACTTGGTCATAATATCGTGAAAACAAACATACTGCTGTGTAAATGTTTCTACTACAAGCTATCAAAATGTCCAGGCGGATGCACAGACATGCTGCCTTATGTAGAGAGGAGATAAAGAGCCCCAGTGTGTCACAGTCTTTCTTTACGTCATTTACAGGATTCAAAGGTCTTTTTCTAGTTGATTGTTGCCTATGAGTTGTCATATCAAAGCTCATAAATGTGGACTCTTTTAAGTTGTTTTTTACTTCATCCCTGGTATCTAAGTTTTGCAGTTTCTTTCCAGCCATCACAATAAATGCTTTATAATTTTTTTTCCTGAGCTGCCAAGAAGAAACAAGTGTAAAAAGAAAAAACAACAGAAGCAGGCAAAGACAAAAGAGGAGGTGGGGACACAGGTACACAGATCAGAAGAGATATGGCAGAAGAGAGATTCAAGAACAAGGCTCAGAAAGATAAGAAAGGCAGAGAGGGATGATGGCAGATAGGTAGGCAGGAGGGCAGATGAGCCAGCGTACTGCCTTTCAGATGAATGACGCAAAACTGTACAAGACAGGTAAAGCGGATCAAAAGAGAGAATGATCAACAGGTGCAGGGAAACATTTACCTCTTCCAAAGAGAGGAGGAAGAAAGAGACACAGGTAAGGCTGTCAAACAGGCGGGGAGCCAAAATGAGAGCTTTTCAGACACAGGCAGTTGCAAATTTGGAAGACGTAAAAAAAAAAAAAACAGAAGCAATGTGAAAGAAAGACAAGATAAGCCAGGGTGACAGACATGAAGTGAATTTAAAAAAAAAAAAAAAAAAAAAAAAACTGTCAGAGAGCCAGACAGAGAAGCATGAGCTGTCTGAGGGCTTTTCCACTTAGAGCTGTCAGTCAGCCTCACCAGCAGCTCTACAGGGATGCTAGGCTGCATTAGAATTATCTGCAGGCTAAAAGCTCACCGGTCACACACTGCAGCCTGCTAATCAGGTCACCTGTTGCATAACACTGCATTGTGAGCAGCAAAATGCACACAGGTATATAACGCTACACAGATTATGTATACTAATGATGTGGACTCATTTACAGGTGTTTCAGTCCTTTGAGCACTCTTTGAGTTATTACCTTCATATAAAAGGGATTATTTTAACCCCTTAACATCCACCCAATTGTTGCATACCATGCTATGTTTCAGAGCTTAGAACCATGAGGTCAAAACTCATCAGACACCTTATTTGAAAGATAAAAGTCTTTAGTTTCAGAAAATGTCTTGTTTTTATGTGGCTAAAGTCCACATCAGGATAAATACAGCTGTGGCAGTTTTTTTCTCTTCATTTTTAAAAACCAATTTTTGAACATCATTAACTTCAAGATGCTTGCTATGTCAGACATAAAACATCCTCCACATCACTTCTGCACCTTGTCATCTACATCTGGGTGAAATTTGAGGTTTCTAGGTAAAACCTTTTGGAGTACAAGCATTTTAGTCTAAGGTGACCCAACACCAGGAGATGCGTCCTCATTTTCCACAGTCTAGTCTGACGACTTTGGGCGGACAAATCCAGCTTTATCAGTGCTCAGTGTCTTCTTTGTAGTCAACTTTTTTCTCTCTGTGAAAAGGTTCGCTAAAAAATGTGAAATTATAGCTCTGAGTCACGTTTTTACTAAATAAATAAATGATTACATGAGGCAAAAAAAACAACTTTTCGGCAGTCTATCTAGCAACAGCAGGCTTCATGTGAACAGTAAGGCTATTGGTTACTGTACGTGTGACTGACAGGTCTGATAGCCAAGAAACAAGGGGGGCTTTATGCAGCTTCAACTAACACTATATGGCTGTAAAAAAACTGAACAGTTGAAATATGAAGGATCTAAACCTTTGGCAAAGGTGTTACTGTTTATACTTTGATGACGTCAGAAGATGGCAAACGGCCGGTGGAACGTTGAAGTTAATGCCCATTTGTGACACACAAAACTAGAAGGAACAGAATGATAAGATCAATAAAATTTTGAAAACACCAGAGTCAAACTCAGTGAGAAAAAGCTAAAGGAAAGAGAAAGAAAAGCTTGAAGAACAGCAGGTGGTAAAGGGAGGGACACAGTTAGAGAGAGTAATAATGAGGTGATGTTCGTACAACTAGGGAGGAGACAAAAAGAGGTCAGGGAGGCAGAATTACACCACGGTGTGTGTGAGTGATCGTACCCTGAGACACACTAACCTCAGGCTCAGTAACCTACCAAGCAAAAAGCACATTCTGCTCTGCTCACTTTGAGCTGTGCACAGAAGCTCACACACACACACAATGGTGGGTGATAAATCTGTCTCCACCCTCATGGCCATGTCAATGCCTCAAATCTATAAATAGTCTTTCAGGGTCTCTGTACTGCTGCTTGGTTTTGTTGATGATGTTGGACAGAAGTAAGCACAGGCTTCAGAGAAATGGTGAAGAGAGTTCTAGAAAATGAACCAGACTGAAATATATCAGCTCAAGGTTATGAAAAAGGAGGTGTTCACAGAATAAATCCAAACAATCAACTTATCAACTAAGTTTCAATTTCAGGTTAAATTGGCATTCACTTTACTGTAAGTGCAAACAATTGATGGAACACTTTCCAAAATAACAATACTAGACTTTAAAACTCCAAAAAAGCCAGATGTAACACAAAAAGTAAGGCGATTTGTTCGGCAGATTAATCCTTTGTTGTAACACTGCTCCTGACGATTAATCATATATTGTTGGAAAGCTCGACTATTTCCCTTTTCAGTGGTGCTACTGCCATATTTGTGAGGAACCTGCATTTGTGCAATGAACAACAGGCCAAGTTTGTGTACTGCACTGATTAAAAAAAATTGCCAAATATTCTCTGCTAATGCCAAACAGTTGTTTTCATATATCCAAAACAAAGTTTGGTAATTCTTTGGGCAGAATAGGGACAAGAGTTCAGTAGATTATAACGACTTAACATTACCGCTTTGTCTGCACCAGAATCTTTTATAGGTTAGACAAGCATTCGCATTTTCATCACTGTAGGCTAAAAATGTCATTCATATATGGAAATTGACCTTTAGCACAACAACCGGCCACGAGCCAGGGCTGTAGCCCCAGGTAATAGCTAATTCCCATAATGCTCCACTGTCTGAATGTAAACAAGCAGTGCTTTCATTTGATTTCACCGGATGCTCAGTACAGACGTGGTTGGATTTCATGGTAGTTTTGAACAAGTAAGCAAGATTTCAGGCGGAAAACTCTAATTTGGAGTTACTCTCTCTCCTCAGGTGTCCGTACACTATCATTTTAAAGTTACTGTGAATCTGTTTAAAGTGGACTGCAGCGACTCCTTTCGGCCGGACGACTTGCGTACCCTAACATGACTGATGCATTTGTGTTAAAAGTGAAAGTCAATCAAATCTTCCTTTTACCACTTCTTTTCTGTTTTTAAGATGACTTTTTACCAGAGACAATGCAACGAGGCAATATATTTATCAACAGTTACCTAGCGCTGTTGTTTGAAATGTGAAAACAGGCAAACTTTGTAAGTTTATAGCATAGTTTGGCAGCCAGCTACATTTAGCGTTACTCACAGCCCGAGGCGTATCTGTAACGTGTAACATTAATAAATCCTGATTATGTCCAACCATTGCTCATCTACCAAGCAGAGCAAACGTAACCTAGTTCTTCATTTTACTGATAGACTCTCAGGTTTGAAAAGATCACTGCAGTATAACTTCTGCATGTGGGTTAGAATGAACGTAATCACAAACAGCTGAACCTGTGTTTTAGCCTTTAGCCTGTGCTCTATCACTCCCCCTTTAAACTTTCTTCTGCACTTCCAGAGTCCTCTATTATGAATAAATAAATCACAGAAATCATTTTCAGCAGAGAGAAACACAGCTCTGTCATCACTGCTAAATTTCCTCAGCAGGCGTGGCGTTGCTGTAGAGAATTCAACTTGCTGTAAATCAATCGTGTCCAGTCCAACCCATATAATAAGCTAGGAATTGGCTTCTATAAATAACTGATTTTGGTGCAGACAATCTCATTTAAAGTTGTGGATTATGCCCAGGCATATATCTAGAGATGAGACTCTTTCAAGATCATTTAGAAAGTCTGTGCAGTCCCTTTAAATACTTTTGAATGACTTTAAAGCCTTTAAATTGAATCTCACTCAGGTAAATTTGCCCTCACTAGTACAAGCAACCTGCTGCAGTAAGAAGACTTAAGTGGCTTCTGTTTATGTTATGAGTCTCCTCAAGACTGCTTTGAAAATATCATCGAACATAAATAATCAACACACCTGGACCGGATTTTGAAAATACTGACTTATGCTTCCAGGAAGAAAAAAACACCCCAAACAGATTAGAGCAGAATAGAGGACAGTCTTTGACTGTTACTTGATAAATGAAGATAGCTGAAGTATCTCATTTGTCTGTGGTGAAGCAGAAGGAATCACAGCTGTTCTCAGAGTCTGTTTTACGTCCAGGTGAGTTGTCATCTACCTTCAGTGCTTTGTGATGTTCGTCTGAGAGCTGGAATGATTTTTGCTGAACAGATTCTCAGCTGCTCTCCTGCCCTGAGCACTTTTTCATACATCCTCTGCTTTGTCCCTGCTGTCTGTCTTATAAAAACACATTTAATCTTTTTTTTCTATCATCATTCCTCAGACTCATCTGTCCCAACATCAATCTTTTAACAAAAAGTTCCACTCATTTCACTCACACAGGCTTCCATTTATCTATCCTCTTCTTCTTCCCTCAATGAACAACAGAGATTATTATTAAACCCAACAACTCAAGGGGCAAGGAGCATTCAGAAATGAGGACACACATTTGTATTGCAGATTGTAAAGTCTATATATAGTCTTTCATCGACTTCTGCCCTTTGACACCAAGTAATATGGAAAGTAGTGTTCATACATTTCATTATGATTTTATAACTTGAAGAGAGAGGTCACTCAGTTTTAGTCAGTAGCATATTATTGATATGTTTTTAAATGCTGACAGAAACACCAAACTCAAGGTAAAACTGTCATACAGACCTGAACATAGCATTTAATTCAACCACAAAAGCACCTCTACACACTATTATTTACTCAGTCTGCACCAACAAAGTGTTACGTAAAATTCTCTTGCCCAACATCATCAGATAGGATGGAGGTACAACAGTTTGTATTCAAAACAATATCCCCTTTTGTTGAGCAGCTCAGGCCTGCGTAGTGTTCCTGCAGTGGATTTAGGCAGCAACAGTTCGGACAACAAAGCATGTTCATAAGGACGTCGTGTTTCAGGAGGACACTGTGCTGTCCATGGGAATACATTACCAGCTATCGAGCTCATTTACATTTTAGGCGTTAAGTCGGAACACTCATACACAGCAGTTTCCTGCAGCACAAATGGAAGGTTGAGAGCACACTCGTGATTCATCATAACTGCAAGTAGTCTAATAAAAGACCACATAAAAAGGGTGTTGAGGGTTTTAACACACAACAAATAAACTACATGATCACGATAATGTTACACTATTAGCACTTAACCTTCAAGCTCTTGACTCTCCAAACAAATGTGTCTTCTAAGTGGTTCAATATTAATACATCTCCTATCTAGGAAGATGTCTGTGGCCTCTGTGTTCAATTAAAACATTTCTAATGGGCAAATTTTTATTGCAGCTAGTGGCTAAGTCATAGAACCTCAATCGAGAGGTTAAACTCAAATTAAGTAATTGTCCTTATTTCAAAGGGTCAGAGTGGTCTTAAAGGTGAGCAAATTAATTTAGAAGACTTCAGATTTTTTTTAAGTTTATATGATTGTGGTTGTATACATATTATGCTAGTCTGTTTCAATTTCTGATGATTTTTCACAGTTTCAACTGCTGTAAATATTGCAAGCAGTAGGGATAGGTACCAAATTCAATACCTTTATAGGTACTAACTGGTACCATGTTTCAATATCTAAAGACATCCTTGTGACTGTGGAAGAGTGGGCGATTTTTCATGTCCAACATGGGCATGGAGTAGGTAAAGTTGATTTGTTAAGTTGTAGTTATTTTTAGTTAAGGGTTTTCATGTTGAAAAACTTTGTGAAATAACTGCGATGTTACAGTAGAAACAGTTGAATGCTGTTTTGATATATGTTAAAGTTTTCAAATTGAGGAATAAATATGTTATACTGAAATATTTGGGGATTTTATTTTTAAACAAATTAACACAAATGTACCAAAATTTGGTACCAGGTATCTGTACCATATTGATTCAAATGTGAAAGGTTGTTTTGGATGTATGAAAGGTACAGTACAGGCCAAAAGTGTGGATACACCTTCTCATTCAATTTGCGTTTTCTTCATTTTTATGACTATTTACTGGACTGCCTGAACTTCATTTCTTAAAGTAATGATGGTCACTTGTTTTTCTTTAGTTAGCTGATTGGTTCTTGCCATAATATGAATTTTAACAGTTGTCCAATAGGAGCTGTTGGCTGTGTATTAACCTGACTTCTGCACAACACAACTGATGGTTCCAACCCCATTGATAAAGGCAGAAATTCCACTAATTAACCCTGATAAGGCACAGCTGTGAAGAGAAAACCATTTCAGGTGACGACCTCTTGAAAAATGCCAAAAGTATAAAAGCAGTTATCAAAGTAAAGGGTGGTTATTTTGAAGAAACTAGAATATAAAACATGTTTTCAGTTTTATTTCACCTTTTTTGTTAAGTACATAACTCCACATGTGTTCATTCATAGTTTTGATGCCTTTAGTGAGAATGTTAACACTCATGAAAATAAAGAAAACACTGAATGAGAAGGTGTGTCCAAACTTTTGGCCTGTACTGTACATCACCTATGGAAATGATTGAAAAATATAAAACACACATCACAAATTCTGCTTTTGAATCTCTACAACAATATTGCTGTGAGGGTCTCAGAAGACCAATTGTTTTGGAGAATGTGCTGTTGAACTAGTGGCTTTCTAGCACTGTTTACACCAGAGGGCTACAGCAGCGCTCTGGCAGGAGCACATGATGTTGGTCATGATAAAGGCCTGTGTTGTTCCCAACAGGAATGAATTCCCCAGAGGGCAGCTAAATGAGCTTGACTGGATAACCCACTGTCAAGGATGTCATGTGTGTGACCCACAGCATCAGGAAGAAAGGCTCCCCCTGGAAGGCAGCGGGATCAGCACCCTGTCCTTCTTTGCCTTCTAGGACGGGGTTCTGGAAAATGCTCAAGAACTAATGGCTAATCAGGATGAACTGGGAAGAACTCCTTCAGTGGCGTCACTGGGCTGGAATTTCAAGGGGTGTGATTTCAAGTCATAACACATCTGTTTGCCTTCGCGAGCACTCACGTACAAACTCATGGACTCATAGACACAACATGTGCACACATACACACGTCTCCAACAGCTGAGGTCACAGCTGTGTGACAGCAGCCAAACCTCACTTGTGAGAGTCTAGAGACAGAAACGGCAATCCCCTTTTTACCTTGAGCCAGCTTGTAAATACCTATGAAGTCTTGCTTTTCGTACACACTTACATACAGAACAAAATGTATGTTAATAGCCCACAAATGAGTCAGTGACATACTACAGCTAAATCTGCTCTGGCTGCATATGTGTGATGAATTCACAAGGCGGTCTACTTTTTCACCCAGCAACTCGATGCAACACTCCACCTTTGCTTGAGTATCTGCCAATGATACTAACAGGAGAAAAACTGTGCAAGCTGAGATCACACTTAAAAGCTTTGGGTTGTTAGAAAACATTAATTTGGCTTCCCCGCAAAAGAAGCATGAGATATCTTGTAATGAGCTTTAAAAAGGAACTTGCACAGTACATTTAAAAGAGATGCTTATGATAGATACACAAACCAACACAGCAGATCCAGTCATTGAGAAAACACAGGACCCCATTCACAAGGTAACAGCCCCGAGCATCACAGCACAGTGATGTGATCTAGGCCATGCTGCTCTCAGCAGCACAGGAGAGAGCTGAGCTATAGAGCAGCTTACATCTTCTGCCAGTCTGTCAAAACACAGGGGAGTGATGCGAGAGGCAGCGCTTTATCTGAGGGTGCTATACTGGGTAGGATCAAGATTGTTAGACTTTCACAGTTCATGAAGGCTTCACTTTGAATCTGGATCCATTCTGCAACAATTGGAGAAACATATCAATGTGATGGCATATATGTTTCACTCAATTCCTACTTTATCTGACTCACACAAGCTTTCCAGAGTTCTTTTTCAGTGTTATGAGATGTTTGTTTACGTTTGTGGTGATGCCACAGAAGTTTATTTGTTTTCTGTTAACATCACAGCTTGCAGTACTTTGGTATTCAGCTGGAAAATAATGCACAAGAAAATGAAACTGAAACTTAAAGACGCATTGTCATGTTGGGAATCAGGCAGGGATCATACAGTTAGCAAAGCATCCCAAATAAGCAATTACACTTCACAAAACAAGCCCAAAACCCACAATCTGGGACTGATAAGATATGCATGCACCATTTTTCCCTCCTCTCCTGATACCTAAACACACATATGCTAGAAAGTTTTCTGGATGGACAGGGGAGTGAGAGGGGCACCAGCAGAGAGGGAGAGAAGCAAAACTTTGGAGAGAATTGCACACTGAAGTCACAAAACAGTCGCATTACAGTCATTTTATACATCTGACATGCAACAAACTGCAGTATATCATACATATTCACCCCACCCCTATTTTATATCTTATCTTTTTGGGATCATGGTCTCTGGTTTTAAGAGTTCATCTTCTCACAATACAATTGAATTAACAACAAAGTTCTGAAGAAAGGTGAATGTCCTTATCCATTGCAAAATCTTCCTTGACTGACATTTCTTTCTCTCTAGGATAAACGATTTGGGTTTTTCTACATTGCAACAATAACACAAATTTATCCTTTTGCTGCTTTTTGTAGTTGTTCAAGCTCTTGTGTCCAAAGGAGAAAAAAATAGAGATTTTCACATGGGGGTTTGCATTGCAAAAGCTGAAATCCTAACTTTTTCAGTAACAATCTGAACGAGAAGCTAGTGATGAGTGATGGTACCTTTCACTTTTGAACAGTTGCAGAACCGATGCCCAGCCTGGAAATTGGTATCAGAACTCATGGTACCAATTTTTGGTAATTTTGTGTGTTTAAGTGGTCAGATGTTTATTTTTTTAGTCGTAAAATCTCAAATTATTTCAGTTCAACACATTTATTTCTCAATATATCAATTTGAACAAATGTATCAAACCAGCATTCAACTGTTTGTACAGTAACATTGCAGCTGTTTCACAAATCTCTTCAACATGAAAGCCTTTTCACTAAAACTAACTGTAACTTAATAAGTCAACTACAAAGTGGCTGTTTTGGAAAAAATCTCCTTTTCTTCCACTCCCTCACAGTCAAAAGGTACTGAAACATGGCCGAGTTTGATTTTACGTGAATCAGTACTCGATACAACTGACAGGATTCAGTCAGTGCCTACTTACGTACCAAATTCAGTACCAATCTCTATGAAAAGCAATATTCAACAGTGCTACACCTTTTGAAGACTTTGATACACAACAGTTTGAACTAAAACAAAAAGTACCATGTGAAATCCACAAAGGCAATAACATGATTAAAATGGAAAAGACCTAGAATACATGAGAGGAAGATGAGGGCTGCTGCCTGTCTTGCAAATGGAAAATCAGCCTCTAAGGAGAGGAGAGGCGAAGTTCAACATCCATGACCCAGCTCCTGACATCACTGTCACTTTCTCTTCCATGGCCACACATTCACACGTGTTCTGAGAACACCTGACAACCAACGCGACTTACGTTCAAAGTCAGAATCATCATCTTCGTCGTCGTCTCCATTGGACTCTGTTTGCATGGGCTCTCCATCAAACATCACTCCTTTTCCTGTCTTGCCACCAGCGCCGCCTCCATCCTGACTTCTGGTGTCCCGCAAACGGGTGAAGTACTGTACAGCAAAATCCACCAGGTCTGACGGCCTTTGTCGCAGCACCTCGACGGTGTAACCCTGCAGAAGTTCTGTCAACCCCACTGGTATCTCAATACTCATGGTTGTGCGTGGCTCAGCGGCGGCGTTTGCTATCTATCTGCAGAAGGAGAGAGAATGAGTCAGAATCTGTTTTGGTACAGCTTCACACTCGTGTTAGAGTACTGGGGTGAGATGTGCTTGGGAGTTTCTGAGTGTTGATTTTATGACAGCTTTCTTTAACTTTACACCATCCCAGTGCATTTTGGAAGATAACAGTAAATGTTCACTAACTGTGTATTGGATTAAAAAGGAAGGAAACAGTCTGGAGAGTTGGCTTTCCCTGGACCTGCTACTTTGCTGCCATTTACAAGCAAGGTGGTGTAATGCCGTACATCAAGTGTTGCTGTGACATTGCCAGTGAGTGGCAACTCATGGGGTTAAGCCAAGGAACACACAGTCCCCCCACCTTTACTAAAGAGATATGAGCCTTATTTGATATGAGGAAACAGTTACTGGTGAAATTGGCTCGGTTTCAGCAACATTTCTGCTCGGCTTCGTCAGAACCTGAACTGTCAACTTGAGTTGTTGGTAGCCGGCTGAAACTAGCTAGCAGTGGAGCTAATGCGCTAATCATCTTGACAACAGGTTTACGCAACCGTTTGCTCCACACAGAAACCTAATGACCACCTGAGTAAAGTGAGCCATAACTAAGCTGACAGGGAATAGCTTCAGCTGAGACAGAATGAAGTGCAGTCTCACTCTACACAAACCAAGCATTAGCTAACATGCTAGTTGGTGTACCAGCACCTTTAAGGAAGCCTGTGCCGTTAGCTTCAGCTGTAGTATGGCGCACTGACGGTGAGAGATAAGCTTCGGATAATAAGTGGCTGCTTGGATAAACGTTGCCATGCAAGCACAGCAAGTTGCACAGTGTCAGTAAAGCTGTGTGTGAAGCTAATGTTACCAGCTGTGTCACTTACGTGAGATTCTGCCTCCCCGGCTAAACTAGCCAGTCCCCTCCTTCTCGGTGTCTTCCTTGTTCTGTCTTATTTCGCCTCTTCTTTTTAGCCAGTCTCTTTGCCAGTGTAGCAACAGTTTCCCCTCAAGAGAAGTCGCCTGCCCGACGTTCAAGCCAACACTTTAACGCTGGCGTCTCCCCGTTAACGTGAAATCAAAAAGGGGGCTCGTGCAGATCCGCGGCCAGCTGCTGTACAGCGATGCTGGCTAAGTTAGAGAGGGAAAAGCACTCGACTTCACCGCTGCAGCTTCTTACGACGTCCACGTACTTGTGGAGGGTGGGACTTGTTGTAGCAGGAGTGAGAGGTGGCTAGCTGGCAGGCTAACTGGCTGACTTGCCGACTTGTGAGCCGTTGCCGGTTGTGTATTGACAGCTGCCGAGCGACTCCACTCTCCTCAAGACTGAAGTAAATCAGCTGCTGCAGTCGCTCCACCGACCTTAACTCTTCGTTCACAGTGCTGCAGCACACAACCGTTCACAACACAGCCCCAAAAAGCACCAACGAAGACCCCTTTTTGACGTTATTCCACCACCAAGACGGTAAATTACACTAAAAAAGGCCTGTAATTAACTACACACGTTTCCTCCCTCCCGGTGGGGCACTCTACGGTTCTACATACACGAATGGACCACTGTCTCGAGCAAGCGTGAGGGGGCGTGGAGAAAGGGTATGACATTGATTGACAGCGAGCTTAACCAATCAAGATAAAGGACCGGAAAACTTCAACCAATCAGATATCTTTATTTATGAGAGTTGTACATTAATGCAATTCTATGTATGAGAATTGGACCACACCTACAGCAGTAATCATTAGTGGAGATATGGAGAAAATTAGCTCATTAGAGAAGGCATACACACACACTCACAGATATACATATATATATATATATATATACATTAACACCCATACTTTATCAAATGCTTTATTCTTGTAACTATGGATGTTATTGTTATTATCAAACATATCTCTCATTATTTGTTTGGCATCATAAGTACTGTTTCTTTTTTCTTTATTGTTTGTTTGTTTTGTTTTTGTTATGTTTCTTTGCATACTGAGTTTTTAAATAGTTTTAAAGAAAGTTCTTCAGGTGGAGGCTTTGAATAAGCCTTTTGGGCTGTAGCCTCTCCCTGCATTGTATATCCCTTGTGTCCCTACTTTTCTTTTTTTTGTTTGTTTTTTTTTTTTGATTGTGCAAAACACATAAATCTAAATCTAAGTGAATTTTTACATGTATAAATATGTATAGGTATTTAAATAGCTCACCTGTGATGTTATCTGCAAAGGTAAACCGTTCTATAACTCACAAATCATAAAGAAATCTCACCTTTTTCACACTTCAATCTAAGTGGCCCCTGACTTTAACACAAGTTGCTTCATGTCTCATGTCTGATCAGCTGCTACTCTTGAGAAATGGTTCAGTTAAAGAGGACCCTGGGGCTCTAGTGAGCTTTTTTTCTCCTGAGATGTGATACTTTAGCTCCACTGCTGTCCATAGCATTTCCTCTCTCTTCCATTTCCATTCCTTGGCTGTCACAGAGCTAAAGCCGTTGCCATGGCCACAGAGAGCCTGGATTTAATTCCTCATACTGGTTTTTGATTGGCTCAGGTCTTTGATTCTAACAAATGCAAGGAGAAACAGACCTACAGGCTCCCTCTGCTGGGAAAATTAACTTCAGAAATAGCAAATTCATTGGAATGGTAGTATTAGTTGCAAGTATTCGAAACCCCCAGAGTGAAATACCATAACCACATATAGGTGTGACATTTCTCAGTGTCAGGGTGTACACTTGATAATGGAGGTTGATTACACGCACTGAAATCAATTAGCACAAGAGCCTCACCACTCTTCTATGTCAAGATTAATCACCACACTGCTGCACTGACTGTGTGTGACATCAGGTCTCCACAGCCCCCCTGGGATTACACATTTTTCTGTGGAAAGATTTCCTGTCAGATTTACAAGAAAGTATCTAGGCAGCACAATCTTTCCTGAGAAAGACAGATAATAATATTCATATCTGTGGTTGGCTCTATGGTCTTGGATTCCCGGAGAGTGCAGTCCTCTGAGAGTTGCTGCAAATTTAGTTCAAGTAAACCTCAAAAATGTCTCACGAAGACCTGCTAGTCTACTTTCCCAGAGTGCAAGACAGAGAGGGTGGGAAACTAGAGCAAGAGTTTAGTGTGCAAAAATGTTAGGAAGATAATGTGTCCTGCATGGAATATGAACGTTTGCATGTTGATATGTTGTATCCATCCTATCAAAACATAGAGCCAAATTTATTCAGAATTGTTGCCAGGTTTCAAATTGAGGATGGACACTGTTTTTAATGTATGATTGAAATATACTTTCAAATATTTTTGCACATTAGTACACAGCTGCACAGCTCTGGACATGTAAAGTTTTGTGTCAATTTTTCCTATTAGTTTAAGATTTGTTTCCATTATTCCATTTAAGCTCTGTGAGAGACAAACTTTCTACTTCACCTCTTACCAGTTTTTGACCAAAGACACCAAGTCAGATTCAGTGTTTGTGTAACTCTACTTGGAATGAACTTGGCTCTGATTATAGTCCTGATTCTGATGAAGAGAGATCAGGGACTAAGGGGAAAGAACAGAACAATGAGAGATTGTTTTCAGAGATTGAAGGAACTTAATTGTCATGCCAACTCACAGTTGCATGTTAAGGGTACAAAATTAGTGCTCAGGTTGCGTTGTTTAAAGTCTAAATAAATAATATGTACACGGTAAGAGAGTATAGCAAAACTGGTAAAAAATAAAATATATAAAAATACTAAGAATAGTAAAAGCAATTTAACACTGAGTAAAATATCAAGTGAAATACACACATTAAATATAAACATAGAAAATTAGAAAAGCTTAAGTTGGTCCGGTTTCTGAGCACTAAATTCTTGTGCAAACAGTAAGACACATGTAAAAAGTGTTTTATATTACAGATTAGAATTGATGGTGGTGTGAGGCTACAGAGCATGGCTTGAGTTTACCTTGGGATTGAAGTTTTAAGGGTTTTCTAGAGCGTAAACCTTGTTTTATCTCATCTTCACTCTACTTCATTGCTATATCACTCATAAAAAGAAGTCATACCTGAAAGAAATGCTGTTTTGTAGTACTTTTTAGTTTAGTTCTTCAAGTTTACGATCTACTTGAATAGGAAAAAGTTATGTGATAGAAATTTATTGATCATAACATTCTTTTGAACACTTGTTTTATAAGAGTTTTGCACTGTTTTTGGTCCAAATCTGTAACTTAACACTCATACAACCTTTGGTTATTCAAAATGACTTTTGTGATGCTCTACCACCACCTAGTGGCTGAAGTCTGCTTCTTCCTCCCCTTACAAATTTAATCCACTGTGGAACATTTAATGTGGATGCCTCTCTGATGGCTAACTGTGGAAGTCTTTGGAAGCATCCTAGTGATACAAAATCACAGCAATAGATTAAATCTACTATTTCCCTGGTTTAAAACAGTCCAGCTGTTTGTATCTGTGCCTCACAGGAGACACAAACTGAACCCCGCTGACCTGCTAGAAGACAGACTGCAGTCAGTCATGTGAATTTGATGCAAAAGCAGCAAAGTTGAACATGTTTAGAAGTTTAATGGCTCCATGATCCAAAGAATCAGAACAAATCCTGATTGTATGACAAAGATTTTTAACTTCAGCCCTCAGCTGGATTATAAAGCCGCTACACAACAATTGAAACCTCTTTCAGTGTCCACCTGAGGGCAGACTTTGTCACAGACACAGAGCTTACAAGAAAAGCATGCCAGTTCCCCAAAGTGATAAAACTTCATGATTTTAGATTTTGCTTGAAATTTAAAGACTGGCTTGACACTGAAACATAATTTTTCCTTTATATAATCCATGAAATGACTCTAGTTAGGCTGTTCATTTGGAGAGCTGTATAGTTTATTTTTGTAAGAGAGTATGGACAATATGAACATTCTGGTAACAAGTAGAATGACTTTCAGTGTTTCAGAAGAAAACCCAATAATTCATTTATATATATATATATATACATCGTATGTACAATATTATGTTACACTTGAATCAAACTGTAATGCTGATGCTCACACAGAACATGACTGGTGCTGTTTTGTAGTTTGATCATCCCTCACATTGGAGTCAGTGTTTCGTTTGCAGGAATTATCTCGTTTTAACTTGTTTTTTGACTTAAGTGAGAAACAGCTCACTGTTTGAATCAAGTGCCATCAGGTAATTAGAAAACCATTGAAAGAAAAAAAACATAACTTTACAAGGAAGACTCAAAGAAGTGATTTTAAACATGATGAGGTCCCTTATGTAGTTACTGCCTGTCAGCTTTAAGTGTCTCACTTCATTTTGTCAAAGCATGGTCACATCAGGGTTTGATTTCTATTGTTTCCACAGCATTCTTCTCTCTAACACACAAACAACGTTCTTACATTTACGCTCCTACGGTTTGAAGTTTAACGTTTTGTGTCAAAGTCAACGTAACAACATTGTACATTTATCACAATGGCAATGAAATCATCCCATACAAATGAAAACAAAGGATAAAACACTTCTATAAACTGTATTACAATCCATGGAAAGATCTTTCTGTTCTGTGTTATAAAAGTACAGTTCGCATCAAAGCAGGATTGAACCAGTTTCTGACTGTTTGTGTGTTTAATTGGAGTAAATATAACAAATTATCAAAGAAACTTGAATAAAATAATAAATTGTTCGTCTAAAAGACACACCTGGGGTTTTAATAGAAGATCTCTGATTGAGCAGAATCTTATTCAGACAGACATGAATGAACAAAGACACAGGAAGAGAGAAAACAGAGAAACAGATCTGCTTTATGCAGCTCTACACAGGAATACAGACATACTCAGAAACACATTCATCATATTTGTAAGGCACAAACAGTACTACACTATAATCTAAAAATAAACATTAAACCTTATCATTAAAATGGACAAAGTTCAAGGCTTCATTTTCCTGGAAATATGCTGCTTTTTAAAAAGAAAAAGGAAAAGAAAAACCCTGATATCTAGTTTCCTGTTTCATTTGAGACGTGTCAGAGGGTTTTATGAGTGGACAGAGCCACATGAAGTTTATCAGTGTGCTTCTAATTTGAGGTCGTTTTAATCTCAAAGCAGAAATAAGTTCCTGAAAGAGATACAAGTCCTAAACATGGTTGTTAAGATCCTGCGATGAAACGTAAAAAAAAAATAATCTCAGATGGTTTTAACATTCATAGTTCTGTGACAAACAGCAATAAGACAATAACAACTTCAACAGTGGAATTAAACACGCTGAGAGAGATCAGAAACATTGTCTTCAACTTCAGGGACTGTTGACTCTGCAAACCAATGTCTGTTTTACAAGTCAGTGAGATTTAGTTTGCAGAATTGCAACAGTAAAAATGACAACACGACAGATTTAAGGTAGAAAAAGTGCCTTCTCACAATGCTCAATATATAGTAGCCTACACATAAAATTATTTCCTATAAATACTCTAGACAGGATAAATAAACATTTGTAAAATACATTGCAGAACTGATTTTTGTATTTCCATCGATATTTGTGAACAATTCTGTGCTATTATACAGTGTCTTACAATTATGTTCAGCAAATCAACCATCCTTGGTGATAACAACAGCAAGATTTGAATAAGACTTTGCTCCAAAATGCATTCAAAAGCTTCTGAAAACAGCATTCTAGATAGCAATGAATGTTATATGATTGTAACTCAGGTGTAACATTTTGAGGAATCGTATTTATCAGACAGGAAGATGAATTTAAAAGCATTTTAGAGCAGACTTTTTCACTTCCTGCCGCTCACTGACATGACCTCATTCAGACAAACTGTGCACTGAAGCTTCTCAGCGCAGTAATGTCAGAAAAACAACAGATAGACCTGCCTGTGCTGCTGCTCGCTCCTCCATCACATATAACAGCTCTTATCTTAGAAACAGTCATAGAGTCGAGTTAGAAAGAAGAATGAAACACACCGACCTGCAGGACAATTTAACTCTGCTTTATTAAAAGCTGCAGCCCAAGCTGATAAAGCGCTTCCCTGCTTAACAATATTTCCTTCTCCATACTTCGTGGTAGCTTAACATAGACCTGCTGTCCTGGATTAAAAAAAGATATTAACAGTCAAGTTGATTAGTACGTATTAACAGAGTAATTTGTCAAGACATGGCTATTTCTCAGTGTGGAAACCTGCATCCATATCATGCATGTTTAAATACACATGCTTGTAGAAAAGGATTGTGGGAGTTTTACGAGGCTTTACAAGATCTGAGGGAACAAACACCTTTAAAGCAGGTGTGTGGAAAATAATTCTAGAGGATCCTTGTAAATAAGTTTAGATCTGTTCTAAATAAAGAGGAGGGATATAAAGGGTAAAAAACAATCTCCAATGACAAAATATACACGTTTTTAATCTGGAACATCAGATTTTATCCTAAAATGTCAGTTGTGTGTTTTCATTAGGAGCAGTCTAATTGAAATTCAGTGAGTGTGCACAGCTCTTGTTATTCACCGTGAACTGATGAGGCTAATTGTTTGCTCTCTTATCTGGACGCTTGCACAAAAGGGAATTCTAAGAAGCAGCAAAATGGACAACCAGCTCTGAAAGCACAGCCACATCAGCTGCTCAACCATTAACAAATACACATCTGAAAAAAAAAAGAAAAGTGCTGCCATGGTTACTGACAGCTTCTCTCCTGTCTGTTCCTCTCTCTCACTCTCTGAGGTTAATGGCTGCAGTAATAAGCTCTCCTGTGCTCTGACAGGGATAGCCTCTGAAAGTCTCACTGCACAGGACCCTGTGAGGTTGATTCGCCCGTGCAGCAGGGGGCTTTTACAGATTTAAACACAGCCGGGAATGTTGAGCATGTGTGTGAGAGCTGATCCTGCTGCAGTCCAATCAGGAGGAGATTGTGTCTGAAGTGTTTGTCATACAAAGCCCTGCTGCTCTGGTGGAGGTGAAGGGTCTGTTCACTGCTCAGTGTGGATCTGCACCCACTGCAATGTCACCCAATATTTTATCTGTCAAAAAGGCCCAGTGATGCTTCAGAAACCAGTCGGTTATAGGTCAGGCCTGAATCCTGATTACTGATTATTTTGGACAGTATTTCCTTTTGCAATTGCAATGGATAACATGATAATCTGAATGTGGCAGTTGTGAAAAGTGTACTTCTCAATTAAAAACAAACAAGTATTGATTTTAAACATTCTGAATTTTTATGTACCCCTAAATAAAGATTGTATCGAAGTTGTTCAGTGCAGCACTGCTTGGTTAAATTTTAGATATTTAAGTCAAAAGGTATTTATATATATATATATATATATATATATTAATCTTGTATTTGCTTCAGATTTACTCTGCACTGTCTGTTCTAACTTTTCAAAAGTATTTTTTTTTTCCTTTTTTATTCTTCTTTTTTTGTGAAGATGTTTACAACATGTTCACCTATACTTAAATAATTACTTTTGCAACAACTGGCATTATTTACATAAAGTTGTACCCCTTTATGGATTAAAAAAAGCAAAGAATTTGAATTTTTATCAATAATTATAAGAGGTACATATATTGATGTATTATCACAGACAGTTATGTGTCAAAGTTCAGGCAGGATATTGTTTTGAAATCAATTAATTTATTTCAATGGCAGCATGATATTTTAAATTTTCATAAAAACATATAATTTAAAAAACATTAATTAATTTTACATGCAAATAGCATTGCATTAAATAATCCATGTAATTTTCAAGCAATTCTATGACAGAATACTAAGCTATGACAAAATGACAAAACCAATCGGGTCAAACTGACCTGAAGACAACAGGGAGGTTAATATAAATTTTTGTTGAATCTCCAGCCTGTTGATCCTGCATTGTAATGCATACAAATAAGCGAAAAATTAAGTGATACTTATAAAACTGTGGGCTCGAAGAGTCACACCCCCTCCTGCATAAGTCAGTGCCCTGGTCCTGGGCACCCCAGTCTAAAAAGTCTGGGCACGCCCCTGCTTTCCAAAGTTTGCTTTAAAGTTATGTTGCTTTGCTCATAAACGGATGGATTTATGTTGAACGGAGGAAGTTAGTGGAATAGATGGAGCTACGGTAAAAGACAAGGCTCAACTTTTACCCAGGTAAAAGTAAAAGAACTTCTTATTGCCTCTGTCTTTTTGAGTCTTTATCTCTTACTCCTCTCTTCTTCTCTTTCCACCCTGGGCTCCTGAATGCTGTTGTCTTTTCTGTCCTTTTTTTCAGTTCAGTTCAAGCCCAGCACAGGAAAATAGAGGCTATTTCTAAATGAAATATATTCATGTTATGTTGGATTCTTTTGTGGCATTCGAGAAAAACTGTAAAAATACTATATCATGTAAAAAAATATTAGGTCATCAAAGATGTTTTTCCTTCTTTGTCTTCTTATCCACTTGTCAGTTTATTGTCCGCTAGCGCCCCCCATCATATCCCATACTGCTCACCCTATGAGGTGTATTACATTGGCTCTGTTGAGGATACTCCTAAAAATGTTGTGTTCAAATTGCCTCACTTTCACTGCCTATCAATTGAATCTTCTATTTGTCGACTCAAATGTTTTAAGGCTGAAGTATTTCTAGGCATTAAACAATATCTCACTGTATTTCTGCTGAAAAGGTGTCTGCAGAGTCTGGGTTTGTTAATCACTCAGTCACAATAACTTCTTACACTCCTCAGGCCTTTCACTGGGTCTGAATGTCAAAGTCTGACAGTGTCGATGCTTGAAACCATGTTAGAACAACAGGGCTCTGTGATTGACAGAACAAAGAGCGCTGGTCACCACAGCAACTCCAAACAAAACACGGGTGAAACAGGGTGACACTGGGTGAGATAGGGAGAAAGACCAAGTGAGCCAGATTAAGAGTGAGGAAATAGAAAGTCGGACCAGGCTTCAGGCCAGAAAATTGGTCTCATTCTGCCAGTCTCCTTGTGGTCACCCCGGTGACTACACATGCAATATGGAACAATTCTACCTTGCGTCGGCCTGCTGCTGTGGATACACGTGAGTAACGGTCACCCTGGTAACTGCTCCGTGCTTTCCCTCCTCTCTCTGCATGAGTCCTTTTCAACTCGTGGATCACAGAGAATAAAAGTTAAGAAGCATGGCGACACAGTCAAGTCTAACCCCCCAAGAACCGGATTTAAGCTTTTTTGTTCAAGCCTGCATGATTCCAGGAGTCAACAAACAGATTCTTATTGTGTCTCATGTCATGTTTGATCCCTTTTTGTTTTATAAAAGAGTGTTCAAGCAATCACAACACTAAGATTCTTAACCTATGCTGCTGAAACTCTCACATGAAAGTGTAAGTAGTAAAACTTGTAATTAAGGCCCCTCAGTGTGTGTCTAACTTAAAACCAACAACCATAAAAAAAAAACTGCTGCGACATTATTGGTGTTTTTTGGGCTGCTCTTCTGACAATTTAAGTCAATACAATAAATGGAAAAAAGTGCGAGCTTTACCAGAGCTGTAGCCTACTTTCCTACTTTTCTCATTTTAAATAGGAATTATTAAGCTAGAAGTAAGAATTGCATAAAATCTCATGCTGCACTCATCCAGTTCCTTATTACAGGATTTTCCCTGTACATGCAAGCATTTATTTCTATAAATTGATGATTTTTAATTTGAAAACATGTTTAGATTCCTGCTGTGGCCTGCACTGATGTTTAGTTATGCAGAAATGTTACCTAAAGGTGATTTCCCACATGTGGTGTGGTAATGTCGGTGTCTCTGTTCACTTCCAAATATGTGAAACTGCCAGACAGAGAAGCACGTTAACAATAGAGGTTGGTCAAAAATATCAGTATTTTCTTTTACGCACTCCACTAAATATGTTATATTTTGCTTAAAAAATTAATTCGACCAACACCCAGTGCAAGTTGTTCTGCACTGCTGCTCTAAATTTGTAGTAAATTGCTGATTTCCTAAATATTTTTTATGTTTCTGTATTGGTTAATCTGCCAGTATGTGCAAGCTGTTTAATCAAAATCATTCTTAAATGATAAAATAAATGAATTTCTATTATACATAAATATTTAAATTAACTGTTTTACAATAAAGCAGGGAATACATTAAAGTACATAATTATATTCTGATTGAAAAAATAGTTTTCTACTCTCACTTCTGAATAGAAACAGTAGTTTTAGTGGTTGTGTATTATTTTGATGAATTTTGACAAACTGCTTTTCCATGTTAAAAGAATAGGCATCAGTATTGATAACAGTGATACTGGCCCTGTATTTACTTGATATTAGCTCAATACCAAATTTTGCATCACACACCACTAGTTACAAACTTCTTCTTTTGTAATTTAGTGCTTGTGTGTTTGCGATAAGCCGCCCTCTGCAGTTTGGATATGGATACATCACTTAAAAATGATCTTTTCTGAAAACTCCAGCCAGAATAAAGATTTTTAAAAACTCAAATTTCATAGTTCAATCATATAAATGCCAGAAAACAGTTTTTGGACCTTAAATTTAAAAAGAGGAAAAAATGTGGATTTAAAACGTCACAGCTTGCAACAAAAAAAGCCATTGATGTCACATACTTGGTGCATTAGTTTTAACATTGATGCAAACACTTCTTGCTGCTTATTTCTTCATGTGCATCTTATTACTTGCATTGAAGAGCGAACCTATTTATCCGTCAATACATAAGATCCTGGTGCCATTTTTAAATCTCTGGCTATAGAGATAGAAAAACGAGGATTCATTCTGATTGGCTGGCACTGTTTTCACTGCCACCTATGGGTCTGGCACGCTCAGAGTCACACTTTTCAACAGATCTGTCTGGTTACGTGTGGACAGAGTTTTTTTGTGTGGATAAAATCATTTTTAAATCCTTTTTTTAAATTGCTCAGCTACGTTTGTGCAAGGCCTTGTTCTTCAAATAGGCCAACGTCTGCTGCATGAGCCTAATGAAGGCGCTGACTCGGAATAATTCAGACAAGGAACCCACAGGTCAAAGGTCACGCGGAGAGGAGACCTTCTGACCTTTTAATCTGCCTCTAACTCACAGCTTCATGTGGTGAATCTGCAACTGCTCCATTTCAATACAACTTTCATTTAAGTCAATGATTAAGTTTGCTATCAGAGAGGATAATATGAATGCATGTTGTGACTTTTTGAACTTCATTATAAGTCTAACACTCTGAGGCTGCTTGTGTCAGAGGTGCTTCTTTGGATATTTTTAACAACTCAATCAGGATGAGAGAGAGGAGACTCTTCCTACAGGGCCACTTCAACAAGCAGATGAGGAATCTAAATGAGGAATCCTTCAAACCAACACACCACAGGTAGAACTGCCTCAGTGACAGCTCTGGATCTGCTTCTATTATTTACACTCATCTA
This sequence comes from Thalassoma bifasciatum, assembly GCA_008086565.1. NCBI lineage: Eukaryota > Metazoa > Chordata > Actinopteri > Labriformes > Labridae > Thalassoma > Thalassoma bifasciatum. Next base: position 51,887 of record RPOG01001058.1, on the reverse strand, counting down.
ATGCTGAGGAGACAGCGAGGCAAGCTATTATCTATTCACCGTGTGATGATATTCATCCTGTCCCAGAGGTCCTGTCCTCCTGATCCTGACCTCTGACCTGTCTGCTAATGGTGGAGAGGGAAGCTGGAAATGCTGCTGTGCATATAAATGACCAGTTACATTAACAAAGCCATTACTATGTAAAAGAGCTGGCCTGTTTGTGGCGCAGGGAGTGGAGCTCTGTTATTGCACTCTTAGCGTTTCTTAGCTTAGACTTGGCTTCACTTGAGCTGCATTTTGTGAGGTCTACTTACAGACTATTGAAATGTTATATATGAGGAAAATCCCTGATCAATCAGTTAAAGACATATGTGTCATATGTGTATAGAAATATAGGTGATTTCTGACCCTACTATCCATTAAACCAGTGTAACTAAAGGGGATTGGTCAGTACAAAGTATAGGTGAATATATTATTATTTCAATATTATAAACTCAAAGGATAAAATCAGTAACTTTATATAAAAAGGAGATAAAAGAACTTCAGTTTTTCGTCCCAAAGTTTCCCCCAGAACACAGAGTAGTCGGATTTTTCTGCCTGTCAGATTATTGGAATGTGAGCAGGCCTCTTGGCGAGATGTTGGCGGTCACGTTACTCTACGAGTCCTGCGGTTGTGGTGGTGTAACGGCCGGTAGTCGTGCCGTGATCCAGTCGGTCACCTCCTTCAGCACGGACTCCGACACCTCGGGGAGGTCGTGGTGAAGCGAGTGGTAACCTCCTTCATAGACCTGAGGAGGAGAAACAGGAGAATGTCAGAGAGATTCTTCTTTCACTGATGAGGAAAATACATTTTGAAGAACAGGAACAGATGCTTTTCTGTGCTCAGCTGATTTCCTGATCTGATTTGAGGTGTCACGCGTCATGAGCAGCACTTGATCAAACACATGCCTCACACGCTGTAACAGAAGGAGAAGGACATGAACTCTCTTTCTCTTCCTTTTGTCTTAAATCTCTCATGTCATGTAGCTTCTCTCTTCTTAGGATCACACAGTTTAAGTTGTGACATGAACGTGTGAACTTACTTCTTTGTGGACACACTTTCCTGTTAAGAAATTAGCAGCCTCCAGGCATAATTTGGTTACATTTGTTATTTTTTCCTCTGATCTTGTTTTCAGGCAGGAAGAGCACTTTTTAAAAATTATTTCAATTTTGGCCATTATTTGAATTAAATCAAAAGTGCTTTCTCTGGATGGAGACTGCATCTAGGCTGTTTTCAAATTCGCCTACTACATACTACATTCTAATGCAATTTGAATGTAGTATGTAGTACAACAGCTCTACTTGGTCTGTTTTGTAGTTTGCTACTCTGGTTTCCAGTTTGAGGAATGTGAGAGTAAAGCTGATGGATTTTTTTCTTGACTTTATTATAATTCATTATTCTTAAGCTATATTAGGGCAACTTAATAAATATTCAATCAATAAATTCTCCAGAAAGACACCTCTACATTTTGGAGGAAAAAGTTGGAATTTTCGGGTTTGAAAAGTCTCAAATTTAACACACAGAACAGGATTAAAAAACACAGACGTCCTCTGCAGTTATTACAAATGATTATAGGTCCAAGCACTTTAAACTGCATTAGTTTTACCAGGAGACCTCTGATCTTTGTAATAACTGCAGAGGACGTCTGTGTTTAAATGTGGATATATGTCTAATTTCTAATATTATATCATATGTTATTCATTGAAAATAATCTGGATTGAATTGACTTTTTATATTTAGAGATGATGGAAAAGCTGCTTCTGAAAATGCACCTATAATTTAAGATACTTAAATAAGAAAATGTAAACAATGTAAGTGCCCCACATAAAAGATGTTTTAGGGCTTACACTTGAATTGTTCCGCTGCATTTTCAATTCAGACCTACCGCCAGGTGCTTTGCATTGTGGGAAACAGTATGCCAGGTAGACTAGTCCGATGCAGACTGAGACATTTTCCCAGATTAGTAGGTCATCCAAGTTTTGTCATACTGCAACTTTCACATTTGTTTGCATTCTGCATACTGCATTTTGTGCAAATAAGTACGTACTGCTAGTATAGTATGTGAATTCAAAAACAGTCATGGTCACTTGGTGAAACTGATTTATGTCAATTGGTGTAGCCAATGTTTCTCATAAAAATCTGATATTGCCCAAAGAAGTTACTCTGAATTTAAATTTATCAGTCTACTGTACTGTCAAAATTAAACTGACGATGATGTCGAACTAACTGACCAAAAAAGGAAAAAAAACATTGATGTCTTGCATTCTAGCAGTCTGCATAGTAACTGCTAGAAAATTATATTATCAAGTTAAGAAATGAAACATTTTGGATCAACTTTCACATAGTATTCCAGAACAAATAATTTCCTCTGTTCACAGGGATGACAACTTTCACACCAACAGAAATGCAAACTACACATTTGAACAATCATCTAACATGCTGTTTAAACAAGTTTAATGCATGTTTTTGATACCAACGCTTTTTTTCTGCATGTGTGAAGGCCCTGACTGAAACCCCACTGTCTGCCACTGAAGATAACATGGGATACAGATCTTTTCTAAATGCGCCTCCTTTTTTATCATATTTTTGCAGGGTGCAGGGAGACGAGGTCAGTTTTTGAAAAGTTAAGAAAGAAGAAAGGCTTCGTTCCATGAAATACGGTGTGGATAAACAAGCCTCACCTTTAATGTCTTATCTGAGCTCGGTGCTTTTTCGTGCATCAACACAGAGCCTCTGATGTCACAGAGTTTGTCCTGGTCCCCGTGCAGGAGATAGAAAGGCCAGCTGATGGTCGGGATCTCCTTCTCGATGCGCGCCGCCGCCCCCATCAGCTGTACACCGAACGACACCTTCAAGCCGCCGTGGAAGTTCAGCTCATCAGAGTCGTAGGCCTCCACCTGGAAGGAAAAGGACGATGACAGAAATCATGGAGCAAAGTTCACTCAGATCACACTTTGATGCAGAAAAAACTCAAACTTTTAGGAGAATTTGTCAACTTTAACTTGACTTTTTTTGCTTTTGAGTAAATCATCTGAAAAGAAAAACATATTCTTTGTCTGCTGATCCTTAACCCTGCAAAGCCCGACTTATCAAAAACAGTCAGAAAACTTTACTTTATCATTTCATTCATGATTCATTTATTGTATCACAATTGACACACTGGGAAGTTTTGCGAAGTATTTTATCAATTTTTTTAAAAGTTTTTTAGTAAATATGCACTTATGTCATGCGGAAAACACTTATTTTTTAATGAAAAAAAGTAACTATTTCAATGTTTGTTTTGCTGCAACTTCTTGAAAATCAAGCGATGATTTCCCTGGAAATATGTGAGTGGATGATTTCATCAGAGTAGACATTTTGAAAAGGGCCAAAAATACAACTTCATCCGACTGTACTGATAAAACAATCCTCAAGGTGATAGAATATGATTTTAAAATATTTTTTACAAGTGTTTTTAAACAAACTATTTATCATTTTGATGAGATAGATGTCTTTGAACTCATGGATCAAATATGATACGTTTGGCTGTAAAGGGTTAAAAAGTTCCACAAAGATGAATGTTAATAAAAGAGCAGCATTTTCCTATTTATTTCTGACTGTAACTATAGCAACAACATCCATGCATAACAGTTTTGTGGACTAGGAGAAAGTAGCACTGTAAGCCTTGTGTTTATGTGCTGAGAATCTGTATTAAACAAGCAGGATACATCTCTGGGTTCAATCCAAATATGGAAGAAAGTCAAGAGAAGAAATGCCCTTGTGGGAGATGGAGGCTATAAACATAAAAGGAATTCTGGGAATAAATATCAGAGTTGATGTGTCATGGTAAGGATGTAGAATAAATAGATGGGGGATATGGGATATAATATGAAGAAGGTTTCTTTTACTTGACATTAGGAACAGTAGAGGACTTTGAAAGTGATGACTTTCATACACACTCTTCCATCAGTCACACACTCTGGAGTTTCTCTGTAAACACAGCTGATGGCCCTCTCAAACAGAAGCACCCTCTCTCTCTCTCTCTCTCTCAGGACTCGTGTGCTGCTGCTTTGAATAAGAAATGACTGTAATCTGAGTCCTGACACACGACCTGTTCAGCAGCTCAGACCAGTAACTGACACTCAGGTTAGAATAGTTTTTCCTCGAAGATGAGGTCATGTGTCAAGTGCAACAGAAACATGTATGCATGTCAAAGAGGAATACTTAAACTTGAAAGTCCTTGGGCTGGATATGCTTGTGAAGAAGTTATCTGCACTTAGAAACTTCTTTAAACCTGTTAGAGTGATGCTGTACTGCTGTGCTTGTAATCTATGTTATCATTCTGACGTCAAGGACAGACTGCTCATGCAGAAAGTAGGTATCAGCTGTTTACAGAATGTGGTTACATGATGTCCATTCAAATATGTTCTGCCTGTGAACTTCTGGTTTTTACATGACTAATGACTATACGATCACGCCCATATGATTTTTTCACTGTGAATAAAGAGCTGAACAACGGGGAAGTCTGCGGAGCTGATGGGAGTCAGGGTGCTGGATGCACTTCTGATCAGACTTCCCTTTTGCAAATGCATTAACTAAGAATCTGTGCCTTCGAGCTTCTTTCAACACCCACAGCAGCTGATAGCCAGTTGGGTGCTTAGACCCAACAAAACCCTATGGGCATGACTTTTGACTAATCATGCATCATATGCACATTACATCATGTTTGCATTTTAAAACATTAGTCATGTTTTCACATCAGCAGCACTGTGCATCATTGTGTAGCTATGTTTGGACCTGCACTGATTCCTCTGAAAATCGTAAACACCCACTGGAGGTACATTGCAAAAACTGAAACTTTAGCAGGCATTTATGTCATTCTTTGAGAAAAAAAATCTTATTAGACCTAATATGAGCCATATTTGTCTGACAAGTCCAGGAAAGTGTATTGGTTTGGTCTTTATCTTGCCCAACTGTTTTTTTATTTTACTCTTTGTTATGATTTAGACTAAAAAGTCATGATGTTGCCTTAGGTTTTTATCTAAAGTCAAGTCCTTTTTTTCTTTTCCGGACTTAGAAAAAGTCACACATGCTTTTATTTCATCCTTGATTGACTTGCATTAGCCAGGCCAGCCAGTTATGTAGCACTTGTTTGAAATGCAACAACAAGCAAACCTTGTAAGTTTGGAGTATAGTTTAGCAGCTGGCTACATTTGGCGTTACTCACTGCTTGGTGCTCTGAGACATATTTGTAACGTGGAATGTCAGTGAATCCTGGTTATGTCCTACCAGTGCTCATCTATCAACTCCAACTTCACCAGCTGAGCAAACTTAACCTGGCTCTTCATTTTAGTGCTAGACTCTCAGGTTTGAACAGATCACTGCAGAATAACTGCTGCATGTGGGTTGAAATGAACATTAACCCAATCAGCTTAGCCCATGTTTTAACCTCTGGCAAATGCTCAATCACTCTCCTGTTTAGCTTTCCTCAGTTCCTCTGTCTCTTTTCTGCCAGACAGTCCAGGCCCCTTTCCCACTATAAGTACTTAATAAATCTTAGAAAACGTTTTCAGCGGAGAAAAACACAGCTCTCTCTTCACTAAAGTCCCATCACTCTCACTGCTAAACTTCATCAGCTGGCATGGTTTTGTCATAGAGACTTCCACCTGCCTTATATCAAACAAAGCTAGGAATTAGCATTTAAAAATAACCCACAACAATCTTAAAACACACTCATTCCTTGACTCTTCACTTGTTGTGAGTGCATTTGTGTTGTGGTTTTAATGTGTCATATCTTGCTGTTGTGCTTCCTAAATATAAAACACTTTGGTCCATTGCTGTTAATAATAATTTTCTATATAAAAAAAATTTAAACAAATGTTACAACGTAAGCCAAAGCATGAACTGTCACTGAGCTGACCTTAGGTTGTTTAGTTCATGAAGTCATGAACCACTCCAAAGGTAAATAAATGCCATGTACTCTGCACAGGTCTGGTCTGCATCTGTGAGAATCTGGTGTTTCAGTTTTTATGGTAACCTCATAATTTAACTACTTTGTTGTCATGGTACAAACAGCTGTTGAAACAGAAACTTTATTAATGCATCTCAGCTATCTTTTAATGATGCTGCTAAAATATAATCATCAAATTAATCCTAAATGAACAACTAAGGGCATTTGTGAGACATATGTGGCTGCAAGTTGCTGATTTACAAGTTCACGATTTTCACTGTAACACCAGCTTCAAAACAGAACTTTAAACAGTAACAACACCACTCACAGAAATATACAAGAAAACTGACAGTGGAAAAAATGAGGCTGTGATGTAATGACATAAAAATAGCCTCATGATGATCTATACTTTAGTTCTAGTTTAAAAAACAATTTGTTTTTAAAATCAACAGAGCAAGTGAACCATAGGTGTGAAAACAGCCCCATATAAATAATGTAACTGTGAGACTAAATGACATTAAAACCCCCAACAGATCATAAATAAGACAAGCAGCAGGATGTGGGATCCAACCATAAACTCTTTCTCAGAGGCTTCTATGTTGGGGAAACAAGAATAAGCACATGCAGGTTGCAGATAAGTACACACGACTTTAACCGTGCAGAAACCACAGCACTCCACTACGTGCAGTTAGAGGTGTGAAGACGTGCATTCCTGTCTTTTGGTTTCCTCCACTTCACCTCAGGGTGACACGCTCAACACACAGAAAAAGAAAATTCAAACTAAACTTGATCATTTTGTTTGTCGTAACCTTGTTATTGCCTCATCCTGTTGATGTCAGTTTGTGTACCTGTTTTCCTAATTACAAATGAAAAAATACATCCCACCCCAAAGTTTGTTTTATTTTTGGAAAGAATTCAACGCATGTATTGTTCCAAAAAGAAAAAAACCATCCGTTCCTGACTCCACTCACGTAAACATAATGGTGCAAAGATCCCCTGAGACCTGCTCACATTCTGCCCCACCTGCTCCTTCAGTCTGAAACCAGCAGCAGGTCTCTCACAAAAGCATATGTCTCTCACCTGCTTCTTGTCCCGTGACACCCATTTGGAATCGATGTTTCCCAGACTGATGCTGGGCACCATGTGGTTGAGGACCTTCGCCAGAAAAACCTGTAAACAGTGAAAACACAACAGGCCCAGTGTTTCAGTTGATTTTCACACATCAACACCTCCCTTATGAATGTTTCTATCTCTCTGTCTTTTTTTTTCTCGCCATCTGCCTGGTGTTACAATGAGATACAGTTCTTAATTGAGTGTGTGCTGTAAAGTCACCTGTTTGCACCAAGTGTGTGTCTGTTTATATCAGCGCAGGGTTCTAAAAACACATTCCTCCTTGTAAAAACATGTAATAATTCCTAAAACAAGTCTCTTCATCTCTTGCATAGATTTTGACACCACTTCTGTCAGCATTTGAAAACTGGACACTTGTTTTGTGATTGAGTAAGAGACAGCTAATGCTGCTGAAGTGGTACTCACTGCCTCTCCAAACACAGAAAATAAAAGGTGTCAGGATCACAGTCATGAACCACAGCTGAGGGCTGAGTGCAGGAAGACGACTTCTAGTACTTGGCTGAAGAGTGTGACTCAGTGAGGAGGAGAGAAGAAGAAGAAGTGAAGAGGAGTGGACAGAGTGAGATTTACCTTGAATGGTGTGGCTGAATCTGGGTTCATCTGGACCAGCGGAGCGATCAGAACCACTCCAGCAAAGTCACTGGGCCTTTCACAGGCTGTCAGGATGGAGATGGCACCACCCTGAGAAAGACAGATAATACAGTTTATCATTCTTGAATCAAATGAAACTTGTATTCTTGAGATTAAAAAAAAAATTATTTACATTTTCAGATTCATACAAACATGTCAGATTGCTTGGGTAGGTACGTTAAGTATGTCAGGTAACAAGTGCGACAAACAGCAGTTAACACAAATGTAAATACATTGCAGATCACATCCCAGTAAATGACAATTTCCCCACATATTCAATGAAAGACCTCCAGGTCTTATGGCCTACATTGGTTACTTTGTTAGAAATGAAATAAATGATGACACTTGAGTTTGGGGAAACAACATATGGATATTTCTTGATTGCGTCTTGTGCTGTGGTGGCTGAATTCTCTCATGAGCTAGTGACACAGGAAGTGGATGTGTCCAGGCAACATGACCAGCATGAAAGACATTTAAAAAAATATAAATAAATAAAAGAAATTCCAGTATTACAGTTGTGCCCAAAATTTTACACCCCCCATCAGAGTTTCTGATTTTTTTTGGCCTTTTCTCAAAAAATGTGAATGATAACACAAAATCTTTTCTATCACTCATGGTTAGAGGTTGGATGAAGACATTTATTGAAGAAAAAAAAAGTTAACTTTTTAAATCATGATGACAACAGAAACTTCAAAAATAACCCTGTTAAGAAGTTTACACAACTCTGGTGGTTTTGTCCTGATAAATGCACAAAAGTGAACACAAATGTGTTTGAATGTCTACTAAAGGTAACTATGCTCACCTGTGATCTATTTGCTTGTAATCAGTGTGTGTGTAAAAAAAAAAAAAGAACAGGGTCATTTTTGAAGTTTCTGTTGTCATTATGATTTGAAAAGAGTAAACACAGTTGTTTGTTAATAAATGTCTTCACCCAACCTCTAACCATGAGTGACAGAAAGGTTTTTGTGTTATCATTCATATTTTCTGAGAAAAAGAAAAAAATCAGAAAATTCTCCTAGAAGGGGTGTAAACTCTTAAGCACAACTGTAACTGGTTTTATTGCTTTAATGTTCCAGTTCTGCCACCGGACGTTAAAAATTTCTGGTTTATGGTTTTGTTTCCTTTCCTAGCAAAATGGCAAAAATTCCTGCTTTTCATTCCATGAACTGGTTCAAAGCCCAGCAAACAACCTTTCACACTCACATCCACACTAACACCACAGAGCAATATAAAGTCACCAAATAACAAAAAAGGCCTCAGACTATGGAAGGGAAAAAGGAGTATCTGCAGAGAACTCACACATGCACAAGGTGAATGTACAAACTACACAGCAAGGTCAGTTAAAAGTCAGTTTTTTGCCAAGTATCAGATATTGTACAGTTAAACTGATAAGAAAACAAATCAAAGCCATGTGGGATGAAGTAAGAGAACTGAAATGTTGTAAAGCATCCTCCACATGCGAACTTAGAAAAAAGTTCAAGGTCAGAAAAACTTGAAACCTCAAACCACAGAGCTAAGACTCTTTGTTTTTTTAAAACCTCACATGAGACGTGTAAATCCATCACATAAATCTTTATCTAACAAGTTTTATTCCTGTGGGGTCATAAAATAACCTCTTTCCTGTACTTTGTTTCAGTGCTGTCAGCTGACCTAACGGGTGTCACATGACATCAGCTGGTCAGCACCTGACTTTAATGTGACCTAAAACAGGGCTGGGGAATGAAACACAAGGTAGATTAAATCACAATATGACCTGTTTCAATATTCTAATCGCAGACAGTGCAATTTTTCTAAACCTCAGAATACCAGATAAACATTTTTGAAGTAGATGTTTCATGAAATACAACAGTTACTCAACCCTGCTCAACTGAATAGCAAAACTGTTGAAAACTACCTTTGCAAGAAAAACAATCTAGGTGGTGAAAAGTGGCAAAAACAGCAAGAAGTAGCAATAAAAATACGTTAAAGGTGGCAAAAATGGTCAAGAAGTAGCACACAGAATCAGCATGGAAATCAGAAGCAAAGGTAAAAAACAGGAGTAGCAAAGCAGCAAAAAAGCTCCTAAAGTGATGAAAAAAGAGTGATAAGTGACACAAATGATCATAAAGCAACAAAAATGAACAAGAACATTTTGAGAAAACTTTAAAAAAATTGTCAGAAGGCAGCAAAAAAATGGTCTGAAAATGGTTTAAAAAATAGTGAAAAGAGACTAAAATGGCCAAAAGGTGACAAAAATGAACAAGAAAATTCAGAGAAAATTTAAAGAATGGTCAGAAGTCAGCAAAAAATGGTCCAAAGTGGTGAGAAAAGAGTGAAAAGTGACTAAAATGGCCAAAAAGCAGCAAAAATAAAAAAGAACATTTTGAGAAAATTTTAAAAAAATAGTCATAAGGCAGCAAAAAATTATCCAAAAGTGGTGAAGAAAGGGTGAAAAGACTAAAATGGTTAAAAAAATAAAATAAATAAAAAAGAAAAAAAAATTACAGGATTTTAACTTGCTCAAATTTAATGTTCATTTTCTACAATGTGCTTGTTTAAAAGCACATAGAATGGGGGACCTAGAAACAATCACACACCTAGATATAAAATCACAATAGCAATACAGGGAAATAGTAATCACAATTAGATTATTCCTGCAAATTATACAGCTCTAACCTGAAACCAGCACTTTGATTGGCTGATTCAGAAAACCAGTTGGTTTGATATACAGATATTTGTGAAACATGCTTGCATGATTTGTTACTATAAGCAGTGCAATGAATGTCTGAAAAAAGACAAACCCTTTCAGTTTTGCTTTCAATTTGCAAGTTGTCAATGCTCTTTAAGCTGATGTGATGTGAGATAAATTCACATTTTTTTCCAATCAATAAAGTCATATTAAACAAAAGAATAAAATAAAACCCAAAGGTTGGAATTGATCAGCCTTTTGATTTGGGGACTTTTCTTAGACAAAAGCAAATTAAAGCGACATGAAAAGACAAAGAGCAAAAACATCTTGAAGTAAAGAGGAGATGATGTGTAACAGATAACAGGGAGGGTCATTCCTCCTCTCAGAGTGGGAAGGTCACAGGGAAAGTGGGTGAGAGGTTCAGATGAGAGGAGCAGCGGGAGAACTCCTCAGAGGTCGAGAAGAACATGAAACAATCTGTCTTTTGTTCGGGCCGGTGTGAATTTCCACCCTGCTCTTTGTTGTTCTTGTTCTACACAGCCTGGAAGAGAAATGTGAATGTGAACCCACAGCCTTCAGGTCACAGAGTCTCCTGTGGAGTTGAGGGAACGTGACGGAAAGTACCACACCTCGGCTCCATGCTGACATGTAGGATTGGGATTGTGATTCTGGGATGTAGAGCTGTGATAATTAGCAGCTGAGTGGCAGCCAAGACTCTATTTACCAAGCTTCACTTTGGGGTGTTTTTTTTTCCTCATATGCAACAAGTTCAAGTGTTTGTGCCAAGGTACACACACACACACACACACAAGCATTCTGCATGAGTAAACCTGTCCCTCTCTTCCTGCACACTAATTGGCTTCAACTCTGTGTTCAGAATTCTTTGTCACCTTTGTGAATATTCATCAGGTTGGGGCCAAAGACAGGATCACTTCACCACGAGAGGCTCCAAAAAGACAAAAGATTTCCCACCAGAAAATCTTACTTTCGAAGCTCACAAGCAGACTCTGCAGGCTGCATGCATATACCCACACAGAGCAGCAATAAGAGGGTGACAGGCTGTTTCCTTCTTCTTCTTTAAAGTCCCATCTTTACTAAAAACATTACAACACATCATTAAATCCAACCACCACATCCAACTGATCAGCCCAACACATTTTTCTGATTAAAATGAACAAGAGGATGCAGGGTAATTTGCTGTAGAGGCTCATTCTGGGTCATGCCTTTTTACACACACACACACACACATTTTGTGTATTGGGCTCTGATGACTGAGTGAGACAAGAATGAATGGGGAAAGAAGAGAGAGGAGGACAGAGCAGCTCTTTTAGGAGCTTATTCCAGTCCTCTGTGCCCTATCTCTGGCTCAACTTGGACTGTACAGATGAATACAAGAATTGTTCTGTGTCTGTGTCAGAACAGTGAGTGAACTTCAACTTTCAAAAATAGCCTGCAGAGCATTATATCAACTGTACAGCTGTTAAAGTAACATTTTATGGACCATGCAGCTTTAATACTGACTCCAGATATCAAATACAGGCACATGAGCAGACACCTCAGCTGAAACACACTGAGAGGTTAACATGCAAATAATAAGACTGAACTGTGAATAAGAAAAGGAAATTGGAGATAGCAGGTTTGTGATGGAAACAACCTGCTCATGAAACCTCCTCACGTCTGAATTAAAAGATTAACAGCGTCAACAGTTGACATTTGTGCTGGACAAGTAATTACAAATCAGATTAAATCACAATATGACCTGCTGCAATGTTCTAATGTCAGAAAGTTAAAGATTTATTGAACCTCAAGTGTGTTAGAATACCAGCTACTTTTTTACAGTGGCCGTTTTATGCTCTAAACCAGTGTTACTGGTGCTAAAAGCTACCTTTGCAAGAGAAACAATATGAAGAGGTGAAAAGTGGCAAAAAGTGACAAGAAGTAGGTATACAAGTAAGTTGAAGGGATGAAAGTTGGAAAATGGTCAGAGAGTAGCTTAACTTTTTTGAGGCCTGACATTTCTGTTTAAAATAACCTTTTTAAAGGATTTAATGCAATACCTAATTTTCTAAGACACTGAATTTTGTGTTTTCATTCTTCAGTCTATAAGCCATGATCACCAGTATTTTCAAGAAATAAAGGCTTAAAAGACAATTTCCCCCACACTGGCCAAACTTCCAGAAAAAGTTATTGTAATGTTTCGGACACAGACTTTTTTTCTAGCAAATTGTCTTGAAAAAGGTTTGTGACCAAAACAGTGCAGTAAATTCTGGAAGTTTGTCCAGTGTGCAGGAATTTGTCTTTTATTAATTCAGATTCATTTTTCCTTGTCCGACGCACCTGACCCAGATGTAGATGTGCAAAGATTTTTTTGATCAAGAAATAAAGGCTTGAAATGATTCCTTCTATATAAAATGCGTCTATGTAATAACTGAGTTTCACTTTCTGAAATAACTAACCAAAAGTATTTAACGTTTTCATGATATTTAATTTTTTTCAAGACATACCTGTATGTAAACAGAGCTTCTTTAGTGGGTTTATTTATTTACAAAAATCCTATTTTTCTCCCACATGAATGTGTTCTTCTGATCCAAAACAAGAATAATTATAACACAAAATCATCCCCTTTAATATTGTAGTTGATAATGATAACTCATGATGAGGAAACCTAAAATATTGACTCAAATCAAATCATAATTGCAATATAGGGAAAAATAATTGCAATTAGATTATTTTTGCTAATTGTTCAGCTCCTGTAACAGCAATGTTCATTTTTCAGAATTCAAGACATCTTGTGATTGAAGAGCTTGATCAAACTAGTGGGTTACAGTTTGAGTAAAGGAAAATAAAAAAAATGTTTTTGGTAATTATTAGTCGACTGTATATTGTTCATTTAGGGCAGTGGTACACCATGCAGCAGGCAGTGACCTAATACATTTGTTAGGCACCATATTCTTAAGATTATTCTCTCTCCACTGGGTGAGCCAAAGGCTGCTAATTCTACACACTGTACCTTTAAGAAAAAAAAAAAAGACTGAGTCTTCATGAGCACCTTTCTGAACTCCCCTCTGTGGTCTCCAGCTGTGAAATGACTTCCTAAGAACATCTAATCCACAGGGACTCATTCCACCGATCCAGCTCTTTGTCAACACTTCAGCACACAAGAAGCGGATGTTTACAACAAAAGCACTGATGATCTGGATGATAATTAATGATGCTGCTGTGTGCCATGGTAATTAACAACAATAAATAAAAAAACAGTAAACACTGGAAATACTTTGTGCACTGCCTGTAGCACTGCATGTCAGTACCTGAGTCTGAAAACTGAAGCAGTATCTGAGTCTGAAAACTGAAGCAGTACCTGAGTCTGAAAACTGAAGCAGTATCTGAGACTCACTTATGTTTTTCTCCTGGTCTAGCTCCTTGTTTGAGTTGTACACATGGTGCCTTCAAATTAGGTCGTTTTAGCTGTTTTTACAACAAGGAAACACGTCAAATTCTATTATGTGTTTGAGGACATCCTTAGAAATGCAGTCGCTCCTAGAATCCAATTTCACATGGATATAAAACCTTATTAGGTAACTAATAGGGTTTGTAGTTAAAGGAGAAAATTAGACAACAGTAGCAAGAAATTCACTTTGGTGTTTATTCCCCTTGTTTTCCTGAAGGGTGTTTAAGTACTGATTAAAAAAGAATGATTAAAGAATCTCCACATAGTAAAAAAGGAAGACAATGGTTGAACTTTTCACCTCCATGTTTCCATCTTCTTATTTGGTTACCACTTAAACCAGAAGGCTTTTATGCACATGACTTTACAACAGCTCCACAGTTTTATGAGCTCCATTTGAGGCAGGTTCACTCTGAAAAGTATGTTACTTTGAGCAGAAGCATCTGCCCAATAAAAGAGTAAAACTCAGTATAAAGTGAAAACAGCCAACAGAAGAAAGAGTGGCTGATGATTTGACATGATCTAATTTAGAAGAGTTGGCAAAGCAAACTGAAGAAGTAATAGATCCTGAGAGAGAGAGAGAGATGCACGGTTGGAAAGCTGAGCAAACAAAGCAAAGGCCCTTGACAATGACAAACCATTACATAAGACTCTGGCATGAAGGAAGTAGGACAAATGATCCAGAGCCAGAAATCCTGAAGGAGAAGGAGAGGAATGGGGGAGAGTGAGAAGAAGTCAGAGCTGAAGGCTTTTGTAAGGAATCCCATGAGATGATTCAACACTGACAAAGTGCTCCAATTCTGCTCATCCATGTGAGATGGAAAGAAAACTGTGAAAAACGGACATCAGTGTGGTGACACAGAAGATAACGTGCAACTGTAATCTCCAATTCCCACATACAGCATCGCGCACTACGCTGCACTTGGCTTCCAATCAAGTCAATCATTGCATTTGTGCAGCACGCACCGTTGTCCGTCTCTGATGCGTGCCACCGCTTAAGTAAGCCAATTTAAGTCATTCTTTACAGGCTCTGACTGTCACCACTGATGAGGAAAAGTTTAGTTTGGAGGTGGAAAACTTCACAGCCTTCTAGATGACACAATAAAACCTTTCTATGCAGACACCAACAGAAAAGAGGAGGTGAAACTGAAATTGCTGCAATTGTGAAAATGCCAATTAAAGCTGGGTGGTATGACCAAAAATTCATATCACGGTATAAACTGAATCCTTTCATGGTAACGGTATATACCACAGTATAAATGTTGTGGTGCAAAATTTATGGGTTTTGTAGTCTTTTATCACAGCTAAGTTGATTTAAAAAAAAACATCAAAAAAGCATATAATGTGATTTCAATGTAAAAGCATTTATCATGCAGAAGAACAACAGAAATAAGGATAGTGCCTCAGAGGGACAAAATTCTTCAATAATACAAAAATAAAGTGGATATTGTAAACAGTACTTCAAATCAGAGAGGTTTTCTAAAAGGCAAATAGAAAAAACAGCGAAAAGGTTCTGTAATCCAAAATTGTGCAAGAGTTACTACATTTTTCTGCTCCACATCCAACTTTTTGAACCCGAACCACGTCCAAATCACAGAAGTAGCACCGTTTGTTTTTTTTTTTTTACCAGTTCCTCCTCCTCCTCCACCGTCACTGTGCTTGCAGCCATTTCCACACAGAGGCAAATACGATGATGTTACGGTATGACGGTAGAGCACAAATCTGTACCTACCGTCATACCGTGTGTACCGCGCAGCCCTAATGCCACCACAATACAGTTCCCAAGAATTTGGTTGTACTGTGATCCTCTTGTGATCTGGTATCCGGCTGCTAGGAGATGGATCCAGTGTCTGGCGATGATGTACTGTGACACACATGGTGTCGCCTCAAGTGTCTAAACTTAGAGGATGAGTGCATAGGGATATTATTTCAAATATTTTAATTAAAGATTTATTTCTCAATACATAATCTTCAACAACTAACGGGCCCCCTGCTACAAGCTTTAAATAGCTTCTTTGGGGTCACCCTTTCCACACATCCAGTGTGAAATCTACGGTTAATATGTATATGCATATGTATATGTATGTGTATATGTATATGTATATGTATGTGTATATGTATATGTATATGTATGTGTATATGTATATGTATATGTATGCATGTATGTGTACCAGCACTCGCCAAGGTTGATGAATGTGAATAAACTAAACTAAACTAAGTCAAGGCAACATTCAAGTGTTTGCACAGTAACATCACAGTTTTTCCACAAACTTCTTCAATATGAACACCCGAGACTAAGATTAGCTACAACTATGCTGTGCATAATTTGAAAAAGCACAATGGTGAAAGGCCAGTCTGTTTACAGAATGGATAGCATACAGGAACTGAAACACCATTTGATTTTACGTGAATCAATATTTGGTACTGATGGAATTTGGTGGGTACCAATAAAAGCATATAATTTGGTACCTATTTCTATGTGTGCTTGCAACGCTTTAGAAATTTAAGTCATTTTCTACAGATTTTTTGGGCTAAGCAGACAGATTTCTGGGGCAAAAAAAGATAAAAGTCATACCAGAGGATGCTCCCTGACATTTGGCATAAAATGCATTCGAAATAAATTTCTAAGGAACTCCACCGAGAATATTTGTTATTGTTGTTCATTTATCCCCTTTTCTCTTTTGTTCATAGTGAGAGCCCTCACAACACAAAAAGCAACTGCCTCATATGTAACATCCCACAGAACAATTTGTAACAAATGAAATTGGAAAAAAATCTGAAGGGCAGCACGATAGTAAAGAGTAATTAAGGGATTTCATTAGTGATAAACTTAAGTAAAATAATTTCCTGATTAGCGCTAGTACAGAGGGAAGTGAAGAAATGTCAGGAGTTTTTTAGTTAATAGGTGATAAATGCAGATCCATTAAGAGTTTTAGTTAGTGATGTAATTGGAGCATCATCATTTAAAGCATCATCAGAGTCTGAAGGAACGGCCTCACCACACTGATACTAAAACAACTTTCTGGATGATTCTAACAGTTTTCTTTAAGAATCTAACAAACAGCTGCTGATGGACTTGGTCTCATTAAGAGAGACCACTGGCTGTGGTTCAGGTCATCTAAGAACAAGGAAGCACTTCTTTCCTGAACTCAGACTTTGGCTGAACTGCTCCGGCAGCTCCAGAGTCTCCGCAGGATGTTATCATTGGAGCGCAGTCTCTGACAATACTGTAAAACCCACAGGTGGTTTCCATTGTGTCGTCCAAGCCGACGTTAACCAGGGTCACAAACAAACAGAGGGGAAGAGAAACAGGCGAATAGAAACAGGATGAGGAGTAACAACAGTGGGAAGCTGTGGGACCAGGCCTGTGAAAACACTGAGACACTACATTGGATTTGGGTTGTTTGATAAACTTTGGGTCACAATTTTAATGTTTTAGGTTGAAAAGAGACTGGTAAGAGGTGAAGACAAAATGAAGAGTCAAGAGGAATAAAAATAAAGACACGAAGTAATGAGAAAGCTAAATTAAAGGAAAACAAGGAAAGGGAAGAATCATATTACCGCCTTTGGCACTGCATTCCTTTGCTAGTCAGTCAAGTCAAGGTCAAATCATGGTTTGCAATTACTGTAATGACCTGAATATATAGTACAGAGACCATGTTGTGCAAGTTCACTCAAAAAATGAACGAGTTCAAAGTTCATTTCACACAGATTAAAGTGAAATAGTTCAGTTCATAGTTCATGTTTTCAAATTATGAACTAGCTTTTTCATTTTTTAATTTTTTTTTAATAACTAGCTTGGAGCTATTCTTGTTCAACAGAATCTCTGACTGATCAGCCCATTCATCTCCAGCCTCAATTATTGCCTCTGCTCTCTTCCCAAACTGAACTGTACTGTAGACTAGGGCTGAACAATTTTAGACAAAGATCTGATCGGGATTTTTCTGGCGGATAATGCGATTTCAGTTCACGATTTCTTCAAATCAAGCTTCAGTGAAGTCTTCACATTGTACAGTAACATGTCAAAACTTGACAGAAAATTACATCGAACACTGAGACATCAAAAGCTTTTACTTTAAATCTTGACTAAAAGGGCAATATTTTAAGATTAAAAAGTGGAAATTTTGAGAAGTAAAGACAAAAGTCTGTGAAAGAAAGTCCAAATTTTGAGATAAGAGTCCAAATTTTAAGAAATCAATTTAAAGTTATTCAAAAAAAGTCTAAACTTTCACATTTAAGGTCAAAATTCTGAGATAAAGACAATATTATTAAATAAAACTGCAAAAATTTTGAGAAAAAAAAAAGATTTTGAGATAAATAGTTGAATTTCTGACCTTACAATACAATTCTTTCCAAATTTAAGCTTGACTTTTTAAATTGTAGTTTTAGTTATAACGACTAAAAAACAAAAAGAGCTATCTTTGACTATTAACTTTTAAAAATGATGTAGCGCAAAATATCTTAACTGTGTTAAGTGAAAACAGATAAAATACAAAACAATCTAAAAAAGACTAAGTCTTTCTCATTAATCTTACATTCAAAGGATGGGTGTGTGTAAAACGAGTGACAACAGATCCTGGTTCAGTCAGGAGCAAAGAAATTGCAGCTTTGGCGATCACATGATCATGAGGTCTGAAATTGCGATCAGAAAACAATAAATTGTTCAGCCCTACTGTACACTACCATAGAATCATAGAAAGAGATTGATATTTAGGAAAAAGCGATGTCAGTATATGTTTTACAACTTTAACAATGGGCAGTGAAAGAAGTTCAGCAAAGCAAACTGTAGATGCAATATTGTTGTTTATAGCCTGCATGAACGGAATTATCCATTTATAATTGTCCTGCTTCTTAAAAAAGGCTGAGGAGAATATGCAGTAAAAAAAATATGTAGGAAAAACAAAACAGGCCATGGAAATGTAAGCTAAGTTTGTCGATGGTCGGGTAAAAGTGATGCATAAATTAGCCCAGGGAAGATTGAGATTGGACAGGACGTACTACCCGGAAACCATGGAAAAAGAGGCGGTGACTTTCAAAATAAAAGAAACTTGCGTCAAAGTTGGATCGTATTTAACAAGAGTACGGAGAAGGAACGCAGACAGATGCATTTTACTTCAGAGGCTAGACGTGCTGTATGCCGTAAAGCGCTGGCTGTCACAGACAAACTCGTTATTTCCCTGTAATTTGAACGAAACTCAGGTTTACGTTCGCAGTTGGAAAAATGATGCGTTCAGTTCATAGTACATAAAAATATAAGTATATAAAAATATGAACACTGTCCAGAGATTTGCAAAAGCCACAACACAAGCGCAAAGGACACAAATGCAGAAGTAACAACACCGATACAAACAAAACAACACAAATACAAACATCAAAAATGCAAATGCTACAACACAAAGGAAATTCAGCCACAACAGATACACAAAAAATTCTCATCAAAAGTTATTGAGAGTTGGTTGATTCAGGTTGTCTGGTTGTTGTCAGCTTTGACCTTAAACAACAAACTCTAATTTTCTAATCCTATCAAACCTAAATGTTTAGTTCTAGGTGATGATGGTGCAGAAAATAATACAATTCCCTCAAAACAACAGGAGTGAGGCTCTGGTGACCTTTGACCTCAGATAACTAAAGATGTATAAATGAAGAAAAAAAGAAAGGAGGCTCCTGGGATATGACAGGAAATGAAAGCAGATAATGGTCGGACATGAGGAGCAGTTTATGTGACGCTCAGAGAGAACATGTCACTACATGTCAGACGGTGGGATGAGAGAGAAAATAAAGGATTAAAAAAAAGCAGAGAGTAAAAGGAGGGTGTGAGAATGTTCTGCTGTGACTTTGGCCGGCTCCGTCTTAATATTTACAGACTCTGATGTCTAAACAGGCGCTCAGCCTCCATCTCCCAGTTTAATTTACACAACACGGCCAGCGCCGCTTCTCCAACCACCTCGGGTTGTTTTGGACTCAGCCACAGTCCTTCTATAAACAATCCTGTTGCACTGTGAAGCATCAGCCATAAAAGGTTTTCAGAAACAGAAGCATGACTAACATGGAGGGTTGTTCAAAGCAGCTAAAAGCCTGAATGATAGCCTACGATTAAAAATGACCTTATTTACCAGGGGAGGGAAAATAATATTTACAAAAAGAAATGTTTTCAGATAAATCTTTTGTCTGAATCATGCAGAGACTCTTCCATCATAATGAAAAACGCTGTGACTGACTCATGGGTGCAGTCTTTTAACAAATCATTAAATTCTTTGTTGAATTTCCTACATGGACAGTTTTCTCATTTTCCCAGAAGAAATCAACTCCACAGAGTGAAATGACAACAAAGTCATTTAAAAAATCTAATGGAGACATGAGCCATGGGGTTAGGAACTCTTTCTCAAACTGTTCAAAATGAGTTTCTCTGCATCAATACGCCATCATGAAAACACTTTACTGTTAACACTGTTCTGTTGTTCAGTAGTTTCAACTGCATGAAGGAGGTTATATAAACATCAACTCAAAGAGTGCATATCCAGCTTTGAGTTGAAAGACCATAAACAGTGAGTCTTCTGACAGTAAAACATACTTTTCCTTTACGTAATGCAGCAGACTGTGTAAAGCTTTGTCAAAGAAAATAAGTGCAGTCTGAGCAGCTTCTACTTCCAATAAAAACAAGCTTTTTTCAGCTTTGGCATTGATTTAACCTACAAAACACTGGCAGAAATGCTTCATTATGCAACAAAATCAAATGAAGCGCTGTGGTAGCACGGAGCGTGGAGCTGAGCTGAGAGTTAGTGGGTCACAGAGCCCAACAGTGAGAGGAGTGATATTGAATGAGGCTCTGTGAAAACACGAATAAACAGATCAGTCAAAAATAGTTCCCTCGCCAGCCTTGAGGCTGTACGGCCTTTATGTAATTTTTTCAATGAAAATCTGAATGATACTGTTTGTGTGCAGATTCCATAAATCAACATATTGGACATTTACAGGTTTGTAGAAGCTGCTTCTGCTGGATTTAACACAACCATAAACACTAAAAAATGTCAAGTAAAGAGCTTTTTAAAGTCTGGTATGTATGAATCTCCCAGGAGAGTCACTGCAAAAAGAATTAAAATAAAAAATAATTGTATCCAAGTTAAAATTTTCCCTTGTGTGAACGTATGACAGTAATCAGATTATTATAACCTGACTACTTGAGTTCTTGTTTACTACAGAGGGATCTGCTCTCATCTTTGTGTTTCTATAAGTATCTGCACACAAAGGTGCTTGGAGACTTTAATGACGAAGATATAGTATTTGAAAAATAGAGTTTTCTAGTTTGAAAATGATTCTAATGCGCTGCACATTGGTCCACATTAAATATGAAAAAGAGCATTTTTTGTGTCTTCTCACATTTCATTTTTGTTCTTCGAACCAGAAAATGAAAATCCACCGGTTTCTAAAGGGGTTTTGTGTCCCTGACAAAGAAAACAACTTGAATTTTATTTTTTATTTTTGAATTTTAAAACGAAAATCAAATAATCCCTTTTATTTTCCAATATTGTTTTCAAAGTGGAAATAGCTTTGAAAATGTAAATAGCTCTTCTTTTCAAAGGTATTAAGTCTTAGCTCTTCTTATCAAATATGGGGCTTTTTCATAAAGAGTGATTAATTGCTTGTGTTTGTTTAGCAGCGCAAGAGATGGGGAGCTTGAAAATAATTGCAACGTAAATTGCGATTGCAATAGAGGGAAAAATAATTGCAATTAGATTATTTTTGCATATCTTCAGCCCTAGACTGGGGCTGTTGCAAATTTTAGTGTTGATGATAACTTTTTAATTCAAAATGTAGCTTAAAATGAGCAGTTTTGATCTAAACAAACAAACAGTTGCTTCTCTCTCTGTCCTCTAACCTCCCAGTCTTTCCTCAGCTGCCCTCACCAGTTCATTAAAACATTCTCAAGAATCATGATTTCAGGGGTCAAATAAAGTCAAGTAAAAGTAATGAAAAATATAGAAGCGATTAATGAACAACAAAATAGCCCTGAGCTCATAGTTTTCTTGCAGAAGAGCACTCTGAGGATTTCAGGATAAAGGTGAGTGACACAGAACATGAGTTAAACTTTACAGACAGCGTTGCGTAGATTTTCTGGCTGGGTAAACTCTCCACAGCAACATTAGCCTGAAGCAGGTCACTGAACCTGAAGCTGCTCTGAAGGGAACTTTCAGTACCCAGCTGCTGCACACTGAGCTCAATCTGTGTCACTGTGTAAAAGGTGAGCAGGAGTTTTCTTTGGGAAGACACAGAGTCTGAACCGGCATGAACCCTTTGAAGATTGCACAACCACTTTTCCTCAAAAAAACAAAGAAAAAACAAATCTAATGTTATCGAGTGCATCTGAGCATTTTACAGCCTCATCAAGTTCCTCCTTGAGGATGATTGATGTTTTTATATTTGTTCAGTTCTGAGCAGAACAACGTGCACTCTGCTTTTTCACAACTGTCTATTTTGGGAGAAAAAACCACTACACACTGAAAGAGGAGTGTGGGCTTTTCTTTTATTCCAATGTCACAGTGTTGCAGAAAACTCTTCACAATGATGTCACTGTTATTCATTCCTGTACTTGAACAGAGCTTGCTTTTCAATTTCACACAGCTGCTGCACGAAAAACACCACACAGGGAGCTCGAAAACAGTGTTGTGGCATTTTGTACATGACAAATATTGAACCATGAAATTCTGACATTTTCTAGACAATTTTGAGTCTTTCTGCTTGTAGAATTTTCCACAGTAATACATTCAGACAAACTGCCTTCTTATAAATTTTTATACACTGAAGAGAAATATATTCTTCTCTATCTATGTTGAAATTTTGAGCATCCCTTAAATGAGACTGATTGGTATTACTCAGTTCAGCGCTGCTCCAATGGAGGTAAGGGTTGTGGGTTGTGTAGCATTTCAACATTAAGCATTTGCTGCGAGAAAGTGCTTAATGTTGGAAATGGCACTCAGGATTTCAACATTGAGCTTTTCCTGCGAGGAAATGCAAGTATGTTTCAATGCCGTGCTCAGCATTTCAACATCCTGCATTTGCTGAAAGGTACACCATGCCGACCATGAAACACAGAGGTGGATCGTTGATGTTTTGGGGATGTGTGAGCTGCAAAGGCTCAGGAAACTTGGTCAAAACTGATAGCAAGATGAATGTTTTCAGATAATACTGTAGGTGAATTGGCACTCATCAGCCCAGAAGCTGTGCATGAGACGTACTTGGACGTTCCGATTTGACAGTGATCCAAAACACAAGGACAAGTCAACCTGCCATTGACTACAGCAGAATAAAGTGAAGGTTCTGGAGTGGCCATCTCAGTCTCCTGACCTCAATATCATTAAGCCACTCTGGGGAGATCTCAAACGTGCAGTTCATGCAAGGCAGCCATAGAATTTACAGGACCTGGAGGCTTTTTGCCAAGGAGGTCAGTTTTACCATCTGAGAAAATAAAGACCCTCATCCACACAAGCTGTCCTTGCTGTTAAAGGGGGAAATACAGGTTTAAAAACGGGGATGTCTAAACTTTTCAACAGGGTCATTTTGGTACTTTCTGTTGTCATTATGATTTAAAAAGAGTGAGCAGTGACAGAAAGGTTTTTGTGTTATCATTCATATTTTCTGAGAAAAGGCCAAAAAATCAGAAATTCTGCAAGAGGTTATAAACTTCTGTGCACAACTGTATGTGTTTCTTTAGAAATTTGCAGATCTGAATGTTTCATACACACATGCATTAGTGTGTTAATCTTGTGACAAACAGAAGATTCCATCTTTCACTTTTTGAACACCTCACAATTGCAGATCGCCATTATCAGACAAGCTCTCATCAGTAGAGAACATTCTTTGTTGTTGATGTAGCTGAGAAGGCAGCTCTCCTGGAGTTAATATCACTACATCTTGAAGGATGCTTAGAAATGGACGTACAAAGAAAAACAACAATGGGAACGTAGGCGAGCAGTAAAGAGTATAAGGCAGTGAAGCTCCGCTGACATGAATGTCATTATCAGCCTGCCCACTCGTTTGTGGTGAATGTTACTCTGTGCTGAAGAGTAGTATCTTCTGAGCCAATCAGCAGTTACACATTCACCATTCTCAGACAACACTATGTGATACATTCCTCTGTAAATTCACTCATCATTTCTTGACCTATTACATCTCCAAACAACGCATCTGTAGTGCCTCTTTGTACATTTTGAGGCAGGTGTCAGTTCAACACAAAACTGCAACAACTTCAAGCCAAGAGGAATAAAACCACTGTGGAGATACGACAAACTGCAGTTCTTAGGGACACAGGTATATTAGTTTGGGTCATGAGCCCCATGAGGTCAGCCTGATAGTGGCTTGGGCTCAGATCTGGGGCCTCTTTCCTGCATATCATTCCTCACTCTCACCATGTTTCCTGCTCTATACACTGACATATCCCCCTTTGATTAAAAGCATAAAAAGAAGGAGAACAAAACTTTAAAGAAAAGAAACTGCAGTTCCTCAAATGTCCACTGAATGCTGATTCCAGAGGAACTAAAAACCACATACACACCCATTCAGTTTCTCCTCTGTATGTGCGCTCCTAACAATCACTTCCTTCGTGTGCCCCCACCCCACTGTGAGTGATGCCACTCAGTCCAGTCACATTGCTAAGACACACACTGCCTGCTCCATGATGGCAGAGAGGAGCATCCTAAAGAGTTAT
Source organism: Thalassoma bifasciatum (assembly GCA_008086565.1). NCBI lineage: Eukaryota > Metazoa > Chordata > Actinopteri > Labriformes > Labridae > Thalassoma > Thalassoma bifasciatum. Next base: position 27,363 of record RPOG01001058.1, on the reverse strand, counting down.
TTTACAGCTGAATTCTAAACAATGTCAGCTGGGAACAGATACAAAGATCTAATGACACATGAAAAGGAAAACTCTGAGCTATAAAATAAATGGGGGGGGGGGGGTGGTCCCCAGGCTACAACATCCAGGTAACTGATTTATGAAAAGAAAGATTAAGTCATCTCTAACTTTAGGTCATCTTGTTTTTCAAAGCGCAATTCTTTATCATAATTGTAATTTTAGAAAACTTATCTAATATAAACTATTAAGATATTCATATAATACGTATTTTCAACCAGTTGAATAAATCTGAATGAATTACATTACTGCAACTGAAAATATGTAACAACAAAAAAGTGCTTTGTTAATCTATTGGACCACCACACAGTGCAAATAGTTTCACACTAGGGACCTAAATTATCAGTATGTTGCTGATATCCTAAATATTTTTATATGAAAAAAATGAAGCACATGATTATTTCATGATTGAAAAATAAGTTTTTACTTTCTTCATGAACAGAAACATTAGTCGTAGTAGTTGTGTGTTATTCTTGATAAGTCGAATCAGTATTGGTATTGTTACTGATATCCGTGGTTATGGTTGCATATTTACTTGGTATTAAACCAAAACCAAATTTTGCAATACTGCCTACCACGTATGTCCACAGCAAAAATAAACATAGGTTTAAGAGTTTTGCTGAATAAAAGCCACATCTAACTTGACTGGCAGCATGCTCACTGTAGATGTTACTGAAGCTGCTAGAAACCTGCCTTAACCACGCCCCCTTTTGCCTCATACAGGATTAACAATGAAGGTTTGAATTCAGGATTTCCAAAATGGTCTCAGACTGTAAAACTCTGCTCCAGAAACAGAATGGTGCTATCACAGAGACTACATCCATGTGTTGTACAGCCTTTGTAGAGCATACGGGTCAATGACAAAAAGAGGGTCTAAAAACATATTTTTGAAAAGTTCTTTGAAAATGGATAAAAACATATTTCTGAGTGAAGAGTAATGTTTTCTAACAGATTTCAGTAGTTGACCAACATTTCAAAGATTTTAGGTTCATTATTTTTTAGTATTTTTAATTTGAGCACCCAAAAATGTCAGGTGGCGCAACCAAATATATGAAAATATATTTATATGTCCCTGTTATTTTTTCAGTGTGAAATTATTGGCAAGTATCTCTCAAGTGTCTGTAGTGACTCATACATTTTCATTTTGTGTGTTTCATTTCTTTTATTTGTGAATAAGATGAATAATTTAATGTTAAAATAACATTTCACATTATTACATTGGTTGTACCACCTGACATGGAAATTGTTCCAGTCACCAATGAAGTGAAAAAACTTTTTTTATCAGTATTTCAGAAAAATCGACAAACTTTTCCACTTGGTCACAAATGTCATTTGGGCTCCTCTGGCTGATGCAGTTTCCTGTTTCCTGTTTTATTCTCTTCACTTTAAAATAAAAGTCTAATGTTACGGTTGCACCACCCTGACATTTGACAAGGTGAAAATTACGGGACAAAAGTTTTTTAAATTTCTCAACAGCTTTAAAATTCTTTTTATTTGCAAAGAATGTTTTATTTAAAAAGGGTCAAGCATAAAATAATGCCACTGTATTTTTAATTTCCATTTACAATAACTGACATTCAATTTTTAGAGTTTAATTACTGAGGATACTTGTCAGGACGGTTGCACCACCTGACATTTTGGGGGTTTGAGGAACCAAAACACAAAAAAACATGTTATATTTTAATAGTTTAAAGATGTGTTCAAATGACACAGGTTTCATAGAATAAAGAAAAACATGTGATGAAATACTCAATTCATGATGGAAGGAAATATTGCACTCGGACACAAAAACAGGGACGTCACGTCATTGACCCATATACATACGGGTTTCACTTTGGGTAACTTCAGCGATTTGAGCCTGAATAAAAACCTTCTGGTAGCTGACTTACCATTTAAAGGTCCTAAACCAGACAAAACATGATCCTGATGCAGATCTGATTGAGTGTTTATAATGAATTCTAGAAAGTCAGGAAATCTAAGCCGTTGCTTATCACTCAAACTAAATAAGTTTATCATCTTGAATGTTTTCTCAGCTGCATGTGCAGTTATCTGTTTATAAAGACAAACTGTTGACAGATTTTCTCAGGCTCCAGTCAGGATGCCGTTGCAGTGGTGTATGTTCAACCTGCTTTAGCTCCATGTAGCAACTGCTCTCAAAGTCTACTGAAACTTGACAAATACCACCTGGACAACAAATATGCTATGAACACAGTCATGAGAATCCAGCAACTGAGTACAGATTGCTCATTTTTGTGTGAATCTATCAACTCAGTTTACTGCAATCACTTTGTTTTTGTGCAGAATTTGAGCTCCAGGCTGGGTAGGAGGCGTCAATATGAAGGTGATACAGATACAGTCATCTGCATTCATATGTATGCAGCTCTGTCAGTGTCAAGAAATGTGCAGGAGTGCTGCATTTGTATTTAATGAACTTAAAGAGCAGGAGAGTGAATGTTCTCAGAGATTATGTTTCTAATAATGCAACTCTAACACTTCAGACAAAGATGCATCAGTCACAAAGTGTAGAGTGAGGTGACTCCTACCATGGAGTGACCAACGATGAAGATGGGCAGGTTGGGGTGGCGGCTCTTCATCAGGTCAATGTGCTGCAGGGAGTCTCTGATGTAAATCTGGAAGTCTTTGATGTTCATTCTGTCGCCTTCACTCTGACCGTGGCCCACTGTGGAGGACGAGAGGAGCGTGAGGAAATCAGGGTCATACAAGTTAGACCTGCAGTTTTAAGAGGCTTCAAATTACACCAGAGGGAAAACATGTAGCAAAAGGCAAAGACGATGACGAGGCAGGCAGCGCTTGTTTGTTTGAGGGTTAAATCAAGAACCACCGCCATAAACATGAGATCTAAAATACACAATTTTTTATGTTTTATAACTTTAAGACTGTCTGAGAGAACAAACTACATCTAAAGTTGGGAGAGTTTCTCATATATCCCACAGATGAAGCCCCGGTGGATTCAAAAATAACTTGTTTCTGGTATTTGGCGCTGTTACACAGAACACTGTTATGTCTTTATTTTTTAGCAGTATGATATGAGGAAAGCAGTGCTGACTTCCAGACTTGTGAAAAATTGATCCATCCTGAGAAGAGGTGGGTGAAAAACAGGAAGGAGCTCAAATGGAAGGATGTAGAGATGTAGAGACAGCAGGGAGGATAAGGAGGGATGAGGTGGAAGATGGAGGAGGATGCAAAAAAGAGACAAAGATAACTCAGGTCTGTGCTTCTCTTTTAGGGGTCTTCCCATTTTTGGATCAGTTTTGAAATTATTTTTAGCTCATGTAGAAATGAAGATGAACAACTGAGAAAAGTGGCCCTCTCTTCCTGGCTGTATTATTACCCATGACTCAGTTTAAAAGGATGTTATATTTGAAATTTTCGTTCTAATAAAATATTTTTTCTTTCATATTCGCACGTGGGCTCAGGAAGACTTCAGAAAACCATTGTCAGTTAACACAGTTCATCACTACATCTACAAGTGACAGTTCAAACTCTACCATGCAAAGACAAAGTCAGATATCAACAACAGACAGAAATTCAGCCACAATCACTTCTCTGGGCCCAAGTTCATCTGAGATGGACTGAGGCAAAATGGAAAAGTCAGCTGTGGTCTGATGAGTCCACATTTCAAACTCTTTTTTGGAAATCATGGACGATGTGTCCTCCAGGTCAAAGGGGAAAAGGATAGAAAGTTCGTTCTCGGCGTACTGTTCAAAATCAGCATCTGTGATGGCATGGGGGTGTGTTAGTGCCCATGGCATCATGGGTAACTGTCACATCTGTGATGGTAGCATTGATGCACGAAGGGACAATCAGGTTTTGGAGCAACATACTGCCATCCACACATCTTTTTCAGGGACGTCCCTGATTATTTCAGCAGGACAATGAAACCGAGACACATTCTGCTCCTGTTACAACTGCGTGGCTTTGTAGTAAAAGAGTGCAGCTACTAGACTGGCCTGCCTGCAGTCCAGGCCTGTCACCCATTGACAACGTGCGGCACATTATGAAGCAAAAATTACCACAACTTAGACCCCAGACTGTTGAGAGACTGAAGTTTTCCATCAACAAGAAATGGAAAGAATTCCAGCTCCAAAACTTCAATAATTCGTGTCCTCAGTTCACAAATTCAAAATGAGTGCATATTTGCAAAAGAAAGATGAAGTTTATCAGTTTGAACAACAAATATCTTGTTTTTGTAGTGTAATCTATTAAATATAGGTTAAACAGGATTTACAAATTAGGTTGATAACATTAAGCTAAATATTTTCACCCACACTGAAGTGAAATCTTTGTGTTTTTCTTTTGAAAGCCTGAAGAGATGGAAATCAAAATCTGTTTTAGCTTCTCTTCTGTGTAGTTTTTCAGTTACGTTTTCTTCTCTAACAGTCTTGTGTTTTCACATCCTTCACCGTTGAAATATCACATTGTCAACAGGGGGAGGGGACATAATAAACTTCATAAACGTATCTGATTTATGTTTGATTTGGTGTTCTCTGGTGTCACTCTTGCTATTTAGAATGAAACAGCACTGTTGTGGGGTCTCAACCAATCAGACTCAAGGATTTGACAGACAGGTGAAACAGCCAGGTAAGAGTGACATAAGACTTTAGATCCACCTGAAGATGACAACAGAGAAAAAATAACCTGGTCAAGCGAGTGATTCTAGCAAGCATTTCAGATGAGGAAAGATAAACAAGAGAGAAGAAAAAAAAACAGGAAGAGAGAGAATGGAATGAAAGCTGAAGAAATAGCAGGAAATGAAGAGATGAGGAAAAGAAAAGAAGTCAGAGGAGACAGAGATGTGATTGACAGATGGAGGGGAGAAAAAATACATGAATATGCAAGCGTGTATGCATTCATACAAAGTGTGTATGTGAGCTCTCCTAAAGCCTTCTGCAGCAGTGGCTGAGAGGTGAGGTGGGTTACCATGGCGACCATTGAACAAATAACACTGCAGAGCTCTTAAACATTCACAACATGTGCAGCTCACACCTTCTCACTCTGGTTCTGGGATTTTGATGTGTGTATATGTGTGTGTGTGTGTGAGACTGTGTATCTATAATTACTGTCAGAATATGAGCTGTGTTTAAGTGAACGTCTCTATGACATGTTTGTTTATCAGCATCAATATGGAAGCAATCACAACTGTACAAAAATCAATATCCCATACGAGCAGCGGAGAGTGATGGAGCACTGCAAACTTCTAGATCGATACACACAATGACTCCACCCCCGCACGATCGATGAGCTCACACTCGGCTGAAGCCACATCTGTTGTCATTACACTCGAATAAACACACACAGGCTCTGATACTCACACATGAGAGCACTCTGATATTCAGACAAGTGACACACAAACGTTAGAGGACACAAGAACTACAACAGGCAGGGAAAACAGCCTTGTTTCTCTGGGCAATGATTTCTGAGTTCAATAAAATAACACAAATAAAAAAACAGCTGAGAGAAGAATAAATGACGTAATATAATCAATCACTATTAAATCCCTAGTTTACTCATCATATCCACTGCAAAGATCAATTGTGTACTGAAAAAAGCCCCTACACACCCATAAAATAAATTAAAAAAGCCACAGAATTGATCTTGATCTTGTGTATTGGACAGACAGACCAAAAATTCTTATGAAACTGATGATGGAATAGTTTGTTTTTTTAAAGCAAGGGTTGTCAGAGACACTGATAAATAGATGTACCATGTCCCCAAAGTCACTGGATTTGTATTTGGGCTTCAGAATCTTTATATCAAGATTCTGTAGCCTGTCTATGTCCAGTCATGTCACTAACGGATGTAAATGAGCTTCCATTTATATATTTGACCACATTATATCAACAACTCCCACAGTTATTTCACCTCCACAGTGCTGTTATCAGGGTCGGGCAGAGTGAGTGGTCGAGTGACAGAGAGAGGGAGTGGTGAATGTGAGAGGAGCATAGCAGGGATTTAGACAATCTGGCAGTTTGTTTGTAGTTAATATCACATAGGGAGCTTTTTTTTAACCCTTTCTGAGTTAAAGGCAGCATCTTTCAGATCTGTGCTTTGAGACATTTAATTTCATGAGCTGCCATAAAACTTTAAACAGTCGTAGTTTAATGTCTAAGTAATCTTTTTTTTCCCTTCTTTTTGACAAAAGTTTATCTTTTCAATAACTTAATCTCAGTGTTTTTCATATATGTGATATTTGATTAATATTCATGACTGTCTGTACAGAGAGAATACAGTTAAATCAAAGTCGAATTCCTTGTGTTCTTCTTAAAGATACCTGGCGAATGAAGGCGATTCTGATTCTGATTCTGATTCTAGAAGTGTCTCTGAACACTGTTTTGAATTGATTCATGTCTGCGAAAAAAGATTATTCGAGGTTAAAAAAAAGGAAAAACGCAGGAGGAGGACAGCCCCATTTACACGAAAACATTTCACAGCATTTCAGCCTAAAAAGCAGGAAAACGCAATGAAAAAATCTGGGACTTAAGCTCTGTAGTACGCATGTCAGTCCTGAAGATTGCAAAATAACCGTGGGAGCTGTATACACGACAACAGTCTAGAGGCTGAAGAAGAGGTGAGCCGGTCATCTGGAGTTTAGTTAAAAAAAACTTCTCCTCTAATTACAGAAATGGTGCAATAAATGCACATTTTGGTAGAAGTCAGTCAGTAGATTCAGCAGCACAAGAACAAAACAGTAGGTCACTGTTGTTGATGTTGTTTAGTTCGTTCATGACACAGTGCAGATTTAATGCTCATGCACAAAGATGAGCATTACATCAGTGTTTCACCTTAAACCAACCAACACCAGATACAGCATTTCAGAAAAAGTTCACTCTGGAGGGCGTTTAAAATGCCATTTCCTTGTAAAAGGGAGGCTAAAACACAACAATACTTATGCGTTTCATCCTTAAACCGTTGTCGTGTAAAAGGGGCCTAAGCCTGTGTGTGAACCACTGTCTCTCTGACTCTGGGCTCAGGCTGGAGCAGCGCAGCATGTTCACAAATTCAATAAACATCTCTAACAATATTTGGTTGCGGAGGGAAACTTAAATGATGGAACCTCTGTGCAGGAGCGTGCTATTAAAAGTCTGACCTGATGTGAGAGGAATCACTTGCAGGAAACATTATAGATCAATATCAATAATTAACAGATATCAACATGAGTAACGGAGGCAGAGAGAGACAGAGGGGGAGGCAGAGAATTCAGCTGCACAGAGTGAAGCAGAAAAATTAACAAAAAAAAACAGCCTCTGACAATGATAGGCTTCAAAACTCAGTATCAAAAACAAATAAGTGACGTCGAAAATACAATGCACTGAAGCACAGGTGAATCCCAGGGCCCTACCAGAATTTTACTGTTTCATTCAAGCAGAGTTTGGGCTGATTAACTCTTAATTAGAAAAGATTAGGGGGTAACAGGATGTGGTAGTCGAGAGAGGAGGATGACACACAACATAGGGTTATGACTGTGAGAGGAACTAGTGACCACTGCTTCACGGACTCTAAGTTTAGCACTTCGAGGAAATGATTTAACCCTTAAGCCAAACAAGCTTTCCTGAATCATGTTTTCCAATACTGTGAGTTAATGATGTGATAAATGTTTGTTGTACATGTATTAGCTGTTTATGGTGGATGCAACGTGATCTCCTCTACCTTGTCTGCTGTTGTTTTAATGCCTATAATAAACTCAGTGCTGTCAGAGTGGAACAACAATCTCTTCATGGGCTGATGAATTCAGCAGCTTAGTGAGCTCTGATCTAATTAAATGTCAGAGTTCCATTATTTTCCTATAATGAGAAAACAAACAACACCAGGCCGTTCCTGTCTACTGCTCCGTTATCTCTGCCTTTCACAATAAAATCCATTATAAATATATATACTTCACCACTCATTCATGATCAAATGGTAGCACTGGTGCAGAATGTGGAGTCACGTAAGCGCATTTCTTTTTCTCTTTCAGCACAGACAGTTTTTGTCTTTCAAACTTTGAAATTGTTCACGGAGTGGGCAGGGTGACAGATTTGTAGGATGTTCTGTGGTAAATAGATGCAGTGTTTGCAAGGCTGTGATTTAAAAAAAGACCTAAAAGTACTTAAATTAGAAATAAACACATCAAAACATGGAGGAGAAATGTGACAGAGGAAGCAAAATTCAGCTGCTACATTCAAAGCTGCGTGTAGAGGAATACATGGATGGAAAGGTGGTGTTCTATCTACAGGGACTTGTTCCAGTTCAGTGTGACATTTTAATACCAGTCAGCGAACAAACTGCTCCTGTGTGAAAAATCTCAGTCATCATCACTCACTCAGCCTTTTCATTATCTCTGCTGGCTCTGAGATGTACTGTACCTCTGTAAATATTTCTCCACTCACAGCTGAGACTTCTTTGTCTCACTCTGCTGTTTGTCCCTGGAAGAGTTTACTGAACACACATGCTGTTATTTTACAGCCAGAATCTGCTGCACCCTCACACAGGTTCACACATTCCTGCTGTATTTAAAACCTGCTCAGTGTGTGAGCCGAGCTGAGAGTGTGAACTGCATTACTTTGGAGCTCTTTGCTGGAATATAAAGTTTGTGGAATCCCTTTTTATGCTTCACTATTTCTACCTCAAACTTATTCCGTGCCCAACTCATATTTCTTATTTGAAGTATAGATATTGTTGGAGCAGTACTTGTTATCACACTGACTCACAGTTTATCAAATATACCTCGTTCAACCTGTGAAATTGGAAAAATAAAAATCTGAAGAGTCTATGGTCGTGTTAGAAGCTCAGTGAACTTGAGCTTTGTTGTCAAACTTTGACATGAAGCGATCCATGAAGTATATATGGCTGATTTGGCTGACAGAATTACGTCATTATCTATGACTTCAATACTAACATAAATATTATATTATATTTTATTCTCTTACAGATACTTGGCAGTGTGCGTTTTAAAAGCCTGTAGAGACACTGTTTAGTATTTCAGCTGACCAAGAACATGAACCTGTGACACTGAGCTCTGTCTGTTCACTCTTTCATTCTTCCAAAGAATCTCACTGACTAGTCTGTCTGGTTCTCCAACTGCCTGACACAGTTTCACTGAAACCTGAGCAAAAACCTGAAGTTTCATCCACATTGACACTGCAAAATTATCCTCGAGGACGCATTCATAACACACATCACCGTGTCCACATGGCTCTGCAGCAGAACAATTAAGAAAAGCACCCCTGAGCCTCTTAAATCCCTTTAACAGACTTTGTTCAGTCAGAAATTAAAAAAAGCTTGTTATCAGACGAAGAGGGGGTGGTGGGCTTTCACTAAAGCTTGCACCAGCAACACATTCACGCTCCCATCTGTCAAATATAGCAGCACAGTCTGTAGCCCTGAGCTTCAAAATATGACCATCTAGGTACCACTCCACTGTCGGGTTAGCAAGAATTAAAGGAAAACATCTGATAAGACCTTCAAAATAAAACAGATAAGATAGAAATGCTCAAATGAAACTTCTGCCACAGTGTCAAAACAAAGCTTGCTGGTAACATATTTACGTTTCAGACTAACAGGCTGATTTGCAAACTTTTTGTAACCCAAATAAAATCATTCTAGACACTAAAGAAAGTGATTGGATCATGTTTTCCATGCATGGTGTATTTTTATTCCACTCAGGTTATTATTCAGATGATGAAGGCTCCATCAGCGCATCGTTTGATAAAGCAACAATTATCACTTAATAAGTCACAGATGAGACCTATTTATTTTTAATTGCATGTTTTTGTAGTTCCCTTTTGAAACATCATAGTTTAGCCCCAGCTCCATCAGCATACAGCCAATCAGACTGATGTCAGCGGGCAATAGCATTTCAAAAGCTTGGTGAGTATAATTTGCAGTGTGTGAATCACCACAGATCAAAATTCAAACTAAAGAAGTCAAAAACACTTGCGTAATGGGCGGGAGTTTTAGACTGCATACGAAAATTGACACAGTAAAGGGTCATGAGCCAAAAGATTTAGAGCTCCCCCTGCTGACTGGCTGCAGCACATGTCATATACCCTCGTCAAACTATGACACTAAAAATACACTTCTTTTTTTCCCAAACATGCTCTCTGTTCTCAAAGTTATTTCTTTTCATGCTGAATTTTTTAGTGAGCCTTAGTTTCAAGCATTAACCAGTTAATGCAAGTGTTTGGGAACTGGATATATCTGCCTATCCTGCGTGAGGTAGCATTCAGCACCAGAAAAAGTACTTTGGGAGATGCCGGCACTAACTGTGCTGGTGCGCTGGAATGATCCAGATGAAGGAAAATGCAGTGTTTTATGGTTGTTCCACAGGATAGATATGGCATGGCCTCTTGTGTGGCTCCAAATCAGCACTTAGCTCATCCAGCAGCAGCTAAAAAATGGCATTGCTGGAAACACAATAGGTCTCTGCTACTTTTATCTATGACAGTTCAAATATGTTCAAGGATTCAAAGAACTTTATTGTCATGCCAGTTCACATTTGCATGTTAGTGGTACGAAATTAGTGCTCAGGTTTGTTATTTTAAAGCCTAAATAAATAATAAATACATGGTTAGAGAGTATTGCGAAAATGGTAAAAATATAAAAATACTTAGATTAGAAAGAGCAATTGAAATTCGACATTAGGTAAAATATCAAGTAAAACATACACGTTAAATAGAAACAGAAACTTAGAAAAGCCTAAATAAATAATAAGCATACAATCAGATAGTATAGCAATATGGTAAGAATATAAGAATACTAAGAATAGAAAGAGCATTTAAAATCTAACAATAAGTAAAATATTAAGTAAAATATTTTACTTATAGTTCAAAAAACATGACACACACGAGTCATGTAAGCATGCTGACACATGCACGGAAGATTCTCGCTCTCTTGTCTGTCATTGCAACTGTCTCCTCACCACAATGACTGTACCAATTTGTACACAAAACTTTGCCAGTTTGCACCTGCCTGTTAAATACAGATGCAAAAACACCCACCAACACAATCAGTGTCAGGTTTAATACATCACATTGCGGGTGCTAGATAATTCCATTATGCTCAATTGAAAGACACAATCCTCAGTGTACCAGACTGGTAAATCATTTTGATGTGTGGTAAGTTTGCACATGTTTTATACACTCAAACTTTTAGTTGTTCAGGCCCAGAGTGTCATTGATACACGGCCCCTATAGCTTTACATTCGGATACGGTGGGATAACTGCACCTGACAACACAAGAAGCATGTTCACCTTCCATCTCCGCTCTGTTGCGTTTCAAGTGTACGCTCTTTCATCTGTCAACTAGAACTGGCTGCATGTTCAGTTCATGGCAGAACTGCCAGACTGCTGGAGCTATGAGACTGGAGAGTTCATGTGTTTCTCATCCCACTGGGTTGTCTCTTCTTATTTATGTCAAGCGGTAAAACCTCAAATCAGCTGACTCCTGGCCTTAATGTTAGTTTGATGGAGTGAAACATGATCCAGTATCCTATTTTATAAGTCACCAGATGTTTTTATGTGGTTTTATCAAATGACTTCTTCTCTCACTAGAGCCTTTCTGTGCCAATTGATGTGTCATTTCTCTGGCATCTGGCAGAAAGAGAAGGCCTACATATCTGACCAGGTGAACTCTGACCTTCCAGAGCTGGAGTGCAACAGAGCAGAGCTGGTGTTAGTGAATTTAACCTGGTATTTTGACCACAACCAATTTGTCATATAAGCTTGGGATTGTGAACATGCCAGAATGAACTCTTCTAAATGTTGATTACCAAGTGAATAAAAGCAATCCTCAAGCACAGGTGAAAGTATGTACAATGCTTTCATGTAATAATGTTTGAAACTCACCATGGTCGTGTGCAAATACCAGCAGGGACAGTTCCTTTAATCTCTGTGCAATCTCATCATACGGCCCACAATGCTCCCCTGCTCCATGGACAATAAACACCAGGGCCCTGAGGGAAGGAGAAGAGAAGGGAAAGTTTATGAAAAAGCTCACAAACTGAGACCTCACTCGACCTTTTGCTGCCCATTTGACTATCTGTGCACACAGAGATAAACAAACAGAACATGTTTGCATTTTTCTCCATGGGAGCGGCATCCTTCCTTCAGTACAGTAAAACTCTTCTGGTTGAGGTAAATGTCAAAGATTCTCTGCCTGGATGAAGGATTGATAGAGACTGAGAAGAGAGAAGGACTGTAGGATAAAGCAGAAATGTCTGTAGAAGGAAAACTGAGGAACATTCTGCGAAAATAACACTTCAAAACAATCCTCTCTGATAGGACGGGGTTTCTTTTCAGTTCAGTGCTTACACATATCTGTACATCACTGCTTTGGCTTTGTGGGTGTGTTTGCGTGTGTGCGGGACAAAGATTAAGAGGCAGGATGACGGAGAAAAGATGAGAATGTTTTCACAGATACAGCTATCACCCATCTGTTGTCTAACTCAAAGCAGACATCGGGAAATCTACTGAAACCGAAATGTGACAAAAAAACACAAAACTTAAACTGTGAGAACTCAGGTTTAGTTTTCTGAGAAGTTTTGAGGAACTTCAAGCAGTTTTTACCTGAATAAACTTCAGCTGTGATAGAGGGCACAAAGCTAGTTATGAATTTTCTCCAAGGTGTGACATAACATTACAAAACCCCTGTGAAGGAAGTTACCCACCTGATGATTCTGGAGAAGCACTGACTCTCACTGCCTGTCTGTATGTTAATTCATAGGTATGAGTGACCTTTGAATAGCTGTTGGAGTGCACCTTACTTTGAAGCCTGTACAAATTCCTTGTGCTTAAAATGGAATTTTTACCTAAATATGATGATTCAGGCCAAATTTAGTTTGTAGACATGTTTATGTTGGTTCACATTTAATTCAAATTTACTCTGACTTGATTTTTTCCTCTGGGACAAACTTGTATGAAGGCAAAAATGTGAGGTTTTCAGAGCAGCCTGTTTTATTATGAAACAGACTTATAATACAATCACCATCTATGAGTATTTACACTGAAAAAACAATAACAGCACACTGTAAATCCTTTTTCTGACACTTTCCTCACAGTGGCTGTGCAATAAATTACACGAGAAAAAAGTTCACTTTGTCATTGATGGTTTCCTTTTCCCTAATTGGGTCAAGCGGAATCAATACAGGCATTGGTATCAATAAAATCTGATCAATGCCATCCTTATTTGCTTCTTACCCTGACTAGGAAAGTTTGGAAAGGAATGAAGGAACCAACGCTGTAATAAAGGACCGGTAATTGTTGCCTTTTCTTTTGAAGGTGATTCACCAATTAATCTCAGGATTTCAGCAAATATCACCAAGTTCTTGTGTGACAGTTGGAACTAAGGCTGAACAACCTGCAAAAATGATCAAATTGTGATTATTATTTCCTGTATTGCAATTACTGTTTTTTGTGCAAATATCTCTAGGTTTCTATCTTATATGTTTTTAAACAACCACATTGCGGGAAATGAACAGTTACATTAATTACAGCACAACAGCAAACTACCACCACTACTTGTGACTGCTATTTGTCTATTTTAGTCGATTTTCTCTTCTTTTTTTGACACTTTTGGACCAATTACACCTTCTCATTACTTTCAAGGTTAACCCCCAATTTTCTGTCACATTTTTTTTTGTTGTTGTTTTTGCCCATTTTTGACACTTATCACTCTTTTTTTGCCACTTTTGGACCTTTTTTTCAACAAACTGACTTTTCTCCAAGAGTAATCCCGACTTTCTTGTCATTTTTGTTGACTTTGGCCATTTATGCAACGTTTCACAGTTTTTCTCTTTATTTTTTTTGCCATTTTTAATACTTTCTACATTTTTTAAGTTTCCTCCAAATTTTTTCTTGCTAATTTTTGTTGCTGTTTGGCCATTGTAGCCACTTTTGACTATTTTTTTGACATTTTTGCTACTTTTTGAGTATTTCATCCCAATTTAAAAGCCAATTTTTGTTGCCTTTTGGCAAATTTTACCACCTCAAACAAAGTTTTATTGATACTCTTTGCTGTTTTTGCCTCTTTTTACCTCTTGGATGGGTTTTTTTTGTAAACAGGGTCCCTGCAGGTTTTGGCAAGTCAAATTTAAGACTTTTTAAGACCTTTTTAATGCCACTTTGAATGAAATTTAAGACCAAAAAAACATAAATATGGTCGATGGTTTTCGGATCCTGCTGCATTACAACCAGATAATAGCGTGTGTCACTTCATGAGACTCATTCAAGTTTACTTTTTGACCGTTTACTGAACATCAAGTTGCTCACTGGTTAATATGTGTATGTAAAAGTGCAAACAGTGACCCATAGTCATAGACTGCCAAGCGAGGATGCAGATAAATTATATCAGCAGCTTGTAAGACAGTTTTCACACTGTATCTCCTTCGAAAAAAGTCCCACAAAAAAACTTAAATAAAAAACAAAAAATCAATAAAATATGAACAAATCCTGCCCTGACAAATTTAAGACATTTGAGTTATTTATTTAAGACCAGAATATAACATTCAATAGATGTAAGACTTTGTAAGGCTTTAGTTTTAAATACATGAATTTAAGCCTTTTTAAGGATGTGTACTGTGTGCACTGTCCATGATTACAATATCGCAGCAGGACATATTTTGAGCAAGCCTCAAAACTCAAGCCTAGATTATGCAAACACACATCTACCCCACAGGACAAATCTATTCCTAGATTTAGTGCAGACATCAATCATTTTAATTTACTCAGTCTACATTTTTAGGAAGCTGTGCAAGTGTGAAATACTGACAGTGGTGGTAGTAAAACATCTGTCTGACACCAGTTATGGGAGTTTTTCCAACTGACAACATAACAATTATCTCTGACATACAAGACAATCTGCCTTTGCTGTCTCTTCTGTTGAGGTTCCCTCTGCAGTGTCATTAAACAAAAAACATTTGAGGATTTGTCAAACATGCCCTAAAGGTAAAGCTAAAACTAAGCTGACTGTCAGAGCACATGGCTCTTTTATGAAATAGACTCATTATGACAGCTGACAGAATAATCCCTTGTTAATTTCACCAATTAAATCCATTTCAGTCAGAGCAGGATGATAATGACAGAGAAGAGAGGTTAAAAAGGTGTGAAATACTGTAGACTCTTCAAATTAGGGTTTTATATTCTTGTTTTCATGGGGAAATATACCACAGCGCAGAAAAAGAAGGTTTTAAAGGTTTGACTTTTTCTATCAGAGCTTATGAAGCAGGAGAGCAGCAATGAAACACTTCAGTGTTCTTCTTCTCTCCTCTCAGTGCTCAGGAGCCTGTGAGAGCTTCAATCAGCAGCGGCACACAATTAGCTGGAATGTATTCAGTGATGGAGGAAAAGGAGGAGAAGTGAGGCAGAGAGAGAGAGAGAGAGAGAGGGGCAGAGTATGAGGAGGAGCAGAATGAGAGGAGCTGTTCATCAAGCCTCATTAGCAAATCACTCTGTTTTCACTCCCGGCCTGTTCCTCTTCTTTATAAAGCCACAGCCTCGGGCTACAACTTCCTCTGCACTTGTTGGCTCAGAGTGAGAGTGTGTGTACATGTGTGTGTGTGTGAATGATGTCTTTGTATGGGTACACTGTTCTGTAACACACATGCCAAAGGGCAGTAGGAGATTAATGGATCTCATCTGGCTTCAGTGTAAAAATGACCGTACAGTGAACACTAGGATTGTCATGTGACACTTGTGATTCATTGTCTGTCTTTCTCTACATGCATCATTCTCCTACTCATACCTCTGTTGTCTGCCTTATTATCCCTCTTTCTTCTTTCTTCTTCTGTCTAGTATTTGCCTCCTTAGTGCTTTAAGTTACCAGGAAACAGCCAAATATTCAGTGACAGCTTAATGTACAAGATATCAAGTGATTTTTTTTCCAAGAATGAAGGATTCTATTTCCCAGAAACTGAATAGCAGACGTTTTTGTCATTCCTCCATAGACAAGTGAGAATATTCAGGCAGCATCCAGAGCATTTGTTTTATCTCTTAATATGAGTAGTTACACAACTACAGGTATTGTTATCCCAACCTCAACTTTAACTTGAATGAAAGTTGCAATGACCAATCAGGAAGAGGTTTGCTGGGAGAATGAATTTCAAGCCTAGAAAAGAGAGATTTCAAAAAGAACCATTGCAGGTGAATGGTCCAGTGATATTTCTATGAGTTGAACAGCAGCTCAACAATGTTACGAACATTATTTTACTTTTTCTCTTAAAGAAAACTTGAACATTAAGTCTGTTTTTAGTATGTGCATAAGTAAAATGTAACCATCCAATTTCGTTTTCCAAAGTGATGTGTCGTTACTGTCATATCTTAATAATGTATAATTTTGTAGTAAAAACATCAGAATCTCTTCAGTCCTCTCTCATTAACTCTTCTCTTCCTCTTGCTGTCTTCTCTCTCTCATCTCTCCTGGGAACCTGACACCAACTCGTCTCCCACACCAGTTCTGAGTTTCTAGAACAACAACCAGCCTTATTAAAACACCCAGAGAGAGTGAAAGAGTTTTGTCCTCCTCCTGGCTCCACTCACAGCTACTCCAAACAAGCACAGCCCCAAAACAAAGCCCAGACCTTAATCCCCTTTATGCCATCCTGACTGGCTTCACTGAGATTATACAGGAGCTTGCAAACCTTCTAGCTGGGTCCAGGTGCCACATTCTGCACCTTTGACTAGAATTTTAAAAGACTCACAAAAATCTGAGGCACTTCCTAAAATCCTAACAAGGTTTCTGCTTCTAAAAGATGACTCAACAATTTGCCCAATCTTAACAGAAACTTAAAGTGTGAAATGTATAAGTCTTATGACTATGACAATTTTAAAAACCTTCTGTGGAAAACAGTGGGGGTAGATGGCTTAAGGGAAGGTTGTCCTTGCTTTGGTGGGTTAAGATGAGATAAAACTCTATCTTGCCTCAGTGTTGGGTTTATGTTAATGATAAAACATCAGCAGGTCTGAAACTTCACTTTTTAGAAAGCATCTTGAGATCCTGTTGATAGGAATTGTACATTTATATAAATATTGCATAAAGATGTGCCCTTGAGCAAGGCATCAAACCCCCAACTGCTCACTACGTGCTAATGGTGCAACACCGTCACTCTGCTCTCTCCATCAGTGCATGTTTGTGTGCAAAAGTGTTACTTGTACATGTGTGTCTGTGTATATAGCATGACTAATTTCAGATCGTAGAACTGAATTTCTCAGACAGGGGATTAAATAAAGGATATCTTCTTCTTCTTCTTCTTCAATAAAGCTTGAAATTGAAGGAAACTTACACTACTTTGGATGGGTAATGATAAGATTTTATTACCAATACCTCCTGTGATTTCTTATGTTAATCAAAAGTAGCTTTAAAGGTTTGTCAAGTAAATTAATATGAAATCGGTCGCTGGATAAAAATATCTTTGTATGTACATAAATAATAATAAGTGAAATTTGCACATCAGGTGACATGGATGTACAATATTGTTGTATGTTATTGACTGAAGTAGGCCACCAAGCAATGCTTTAACTTGTTTGGAACCTTGAGCTTGCCGTAGTTCTGCTAGAGTTAGCCATGAGCCTGCACTTCCTGTTTAGAAAACATTAACCCATTTGTACTTTAACATTTTTGAGTTTGAAGTTTTGTTCACAAAAAGTTATTGTTACATGTTTCTGTGATGAAAGTTGAAATTCTGTTTTAAAACTAAAGTTATATCGATGTATGCTAACTGCTAGCATATCAATGCAATTTCCTGTATATGATAGCATGAAGCTAGTGCCATGTTTTCTGTATCATTTTTGGAACATAAAGAGATGTGTGACATGTTGAATGTATTGAATATGAGTGTCCTGTGAAAGAGTAATGTACATTTCTTTTTATTTTCAGTTTTACTGCTTCTTCAGTAAAACTTCAAACAGAAAATTCAGAATCAGAAGTTTCTTGGAAACTATTGTTGATCTGCTGAGCTAATGTAGCTGGTGCAGAATGGTCCGACATAATGTAATAAATACATGAGGGGATTATTAAGAATAAAGGTAAATGACGTTGATGAATTGAACCACTTCTTGCTGATTCTGAAAAGGAACCGTTTTTTTTTTAAGTTATTTTTTTGGCCTTTGTGCCTTTATTGGATAGAGGAGGACAGTGGATAGCGTCGGAAAGGGGAAAGAGAGTGGGGAGTGACATGCGGGAAATGGGCCACAGGTCAGATTCGAACCCGGGCCGCCCGCTCGAGGGCAAACCTCATGGTGCGCAGCCATATCCACTAGGCCATCCGCACCCCCAGGAACCGGTTTTTGATCCCCATCCCTTTGTTGCACCTGTTTTTGTTGAACAAAATTAAACCAAGCATAACCAACTCAACAAAAACGGTTATGACCAACACAAACTCAGTGAAGTTTGCTCTCCACATCCCTGAAGTCAAACACTGAACACAAGGCCACATTCAAAATGTCATTGTTTTCAAAGACTGCATTTTTGAGTTACAAACTGTTAACTTTAGAAATTTTCATAGCTAAATCAGAAAACAAGAACCTTTGGCTTCATTTAGTGGTTGAATTACCTTTTTCTGCTGTGGCTTTAAATAAAGCCAGTGCAGTGTAAAATAAAGAGTGAAGCTTGTGCTGTCCAGACTGAAGCAGTCTGAGGATGAGGAGGAGCAACCAAACAATGGCACGTTAATCTAATTAATGGGCTGAGGAATAATGGTGTGTGGGTGTGAGTCTTTACTCTGATATTGTGTGTATGAAAGTGTGAGTACAGCACAAAGCACCACAAAGTGCTGGGCTTTCTGTAAAGTCCAAAGGACGTCTTGGTACAGTTAGTGTGTGAACATGTATGTACGTGGGTGGGCGACCACATCAGTGCGCTTAAGAAATAAAGAGGAATAGATGAAAGGACGTGGAATGAAGGAAAGACCAAAACAGAAAGAGAAAATATCTCTGCGACAAAATGTTGTCAGCTGCTAAAAAAATTGAGCTTCTAACAAGACAAAAGAGAAAGAAAGAAGAATGGTGAGCATTTACAAATTTAAACTGGACCAATATTCTGGCTAAAGAAGTACTCAAAGTGGTAAAGTTTTTGAAGTTATGTTGGGTTGTTTAAATTATCCCCTTCTTGGAACATAAGTCACATGCTTTCTTGACCTCTGGTGAACTTTGACCTGCGAATTCCAGGCCATTAAAAAAATGTACCAGGCTTTTACGTCAGCTGACATTCAGTCATTTACATTGAGTTTCAGAAATCAGACTACAAGCTTAATCTGACTGAGAAATGACGGAGCGTAGCTTGATCAACATACGGAAATAATGTGATTTCTATTCAACTGTGTATGGATTTGAGACTCTGCAGGTCTTGGTACCAGCTAAGGATCAATGAATATGCATTTTTAGGGTCAATGCCAATATTGATTTTTGTTATCACCCTCATCCAATGACTGATACAGGCTGCTGGTTTTCTTTGCCTGATATCTGAGGCTGATACTGCTCTTGCTTCCTCAATTTAAGTCATAAAAATGACACAATGATAACAAATGTCACAGGTCTTAATTTAACCCTGTAAAGCCCGACCTATCAAAAAATAGTCCGAAAATTCCAATCTTTTGGAACTGAGATGTTTATTAACCCTTTTAACAAAATCCACATAAAAAATGATGCTTTATCATTTCATACATGCTATATTTCTTGTATCACATTTGACACACTGGGCAATTTTGTAAACTATTTTATCTATTTCATTAAAGTGTTTTGAAAAAATTCATTTATTTAATGCAGGATAAAGTCATTATTTCGATGTTATTCTCACTGCAACCTCTTGAAAATCAAGGAATGATTTTTCTGAAAATAGGTGGGTGGATGATTTAATGAGAGCAGACATTTTGAAAAAGGCCAAAATACAACTTCCGCTGACATTTGCGATATAAAAATCCTCAAGCTGGTAGAATATATTTTTGAAAATATTTTTAACAGGTTTTTGAAGAAACTATTTCTTATATTGATGACATAGAGGTCTTTGAACTCATGTATCAAAAGTGATACGCTTGGTTTTAAGGGGTTAAAAATAAGGAACATTTATTGGACTTTATTCTATCCTAGAACAAGGTGGAAAAGAGAGGTAGAATATGTCGTAAACAATAAGAACAGCTTCCTCTTTGTTTAGCTTTATCAAATATATTTTGATATAGTTTCGAAATTGCGTCACTTTGCAGTCTGCAAGCAGGGGAGGGGCAAGGCCTGGTCTGCACGTGGACTGTAGTGTCTCCTAGCAACACAGAGCTGCCCATGAATGCCTGTTTGTAAATCATGCCGGGGAAACTTCAACAGTAAACCCACCTGCCAATAGGCCAACAAAACAAGTGAAAAATACAATAATTGGCTTAATATAGCGTCTGGCCAATATGTCGGTGAGCAAATTACACCCAGAGGAGGAGGTAAATGGGGCCACTGCGCCCCAACACAACAAACAAACGCCAGGTAACAAACATAACGAGCTACAGCGGCATCTATCTTGACCATTGCTGTTCAATTTTTTCCTCTTCGAGTAAACCAGAACTAGTTTGATACACACACGGATTCACTTATCAAGAAAGGACACAGCGCCACCTCTAGAAGCCACCCTTAGGCAGCTGCATGCATGTAAACATACGAATTGTGGCTGGACTGTGGCCACATATTTCAATATTGTTTCAGTCAGAATTTATAAGACAGTGCATTCCTGACATACAGGTATGATGTTTTCAGAGTAACATAAAATAAAATAAAATTGTTAGAACACAACACAGAGGAACAATGTTCTGGTAAAAATTAAAAGGCATCTGAGGGAATGTGACAAAACACATCCCAGTTCAAACACAATGAAGAGAAAATTGCTGTGAGATCGAGGCTTAGAGTAGCTATACAAAAGTAAACCAAGAGACAAGAGTTTCACACTGCTGTAAAACATCTTCTACGCTGAGAGATCCTCGTGTCGTAGAGCTCAAGGGTATCTCAGTTTTGGTACAGGTGCAGAAAATGAGACTACAACTCAACCGTCACCTTGAGCAACAGGGAACAAAGAGAAGTTGACTGATATTGAAATCAGCCTCCTATGCACAGCTCATCTAAACAAAGGTGTGTTTTAAGTTCAATTCATGTGCCGTTCAAAAAACACTATTTGCTGGGTTTCTGTGAACTTATCAAAACATGTTTCATCTTTTGCCTACCACTCTGCAGAAATGTAAATGTACCAGTTTCTACTACCTCAGACAAACTGTTGCTTTTCTCAGTTGTTGTTGCTGCTTGAATCCTTCCTTTGCTCAGTTTTCTTTCAGTTTCGAGTGTTTCTCCAACCCTCTCACTCTCCTGTTATGAGGGGTGAGGGGTTTCCCTGTGTCAATACACTCACTCGCATCACTTTCTGCAAAGACATGGATTTTGCTGCGCTGTCAATACAGGCTGAAAACACATCCTGTTTTTCTACACAGATATATTGATTCTAAAATGCACTCAGGGGAGGTTTGCTTTTCGAAACACAAATGTAGCCACAGTGGCTGGAAAATAAGAGTAGAGGGACAGAGAGATTGACTGACAGCAACTTTACTGTTTACTACTCCTCAACATCTCTTTTACAAAAGGTCAAACTGATTAAAGAGCCGCTACAACTGATAATTCATTTAACGTGAGTTCAAGATGAATAAACAGGGAGTATTTGCCTTTATAGGGTTTAATCTGTCATTTCAGTATCCTGTATTAGCTTCCTGGCTAAAAATGCCTATTTTTCTCAGATTGGTGTTGTAGAGCAAATTACTTCCATAGTCTGAGTCAAGAGATTTTTTAATGTCATTAATCTAGTTTCCAAAATGTTTACCCTACGCTATTAAACTCTGTAAAGCCTGACCAAGTCTGAAAATTCAATTTTTGTGAACTGAGATGTTTATTAACCCTTTTAACAAAATCAACAAAAAACATTGCGTTATCATTTCATTCATGATACATTATTGTATCACATTTGACTCACTGGGCAATTTTGCAAACAATTTTATCTTTTTTTAAATAGAGTTTTTTCGTAAATATGCATATGCATTTATTTCATGCACAAAACTTTTTTAAGTAACTATTTTGGTGTTAGTCTTGCTTCAACTATTTGAAAATCAATCATAATTTTACATAACACGGCTCCCCCATGTGCCCAAGTGGCTAAAATGTGTATTGCAGACAGAAATGTCACATTAACCCAAATGTATCATATCTGATACATGAGTTCAAAGACCTCGATGTCATCAACATGATAAATAGTTTGTTTAAAAACCTGTTAAAATTATTTTTATAATCATATTCTACCACCTTGAGGATTGTCATATCACCACAGTTGACTGAAGTTGTATTTTAGCCCTTTTCAAAATGTCTGCTCTCATGAAATAATCCACTCACATATTTTCAGGAAAATCATTGCTTGATTTTCAAGAAGTTGCAGCAAGAATAACATCAGAAAAGTATTTTTTTAAAGTGTTTTCAGCATGAAATACATGCATATATACTAAAAAATCTTTGATGAAATACACAAAATGTGTCAAATGTGATACGAGAAATATTTCATGAATGAAATGACACAGCAATATTTTTTGTGGATTTTGTTAAAAGGGTTAATAAACATGTCAGTTCCAAAAAACTGGAATTTTTTGACCTTTTTTTTGGTAAGTCGGGCTTTACGGGGTCAAAAGTGTTTTCAAAGCGTAAACCTTAGAAAAATGTGTGTAATTACAGATCAGACATATTTTTTGGAAAACCCTGAAATAGCTGCCTCAGTCTGAAACACTTTGTTTCAGCTACTACCCTTTTTCATTTATTTTTCTATTTTTTTAATATAGATTGAGTGATGAATGACAGAACATGACAAGCGAGGGACAAAAAATGTACAGAAACTCATATAGTCTTGCACTAACACACACGCCTACATATTTATGCACATACAGCAACTTATACAAAAAGATAACCTAACAGCATCCTCAAAGTTTATATCAAAGTACAATAAGTCCCTGCTGGTCTTTGTCCTGTTAAAAAAGTTTGTATTATCATTTGCTGTTGTTTAAAGGCTCACGGCTCCACAAACCCCCTTTCCTCTGATTGGCCAGCTCTTTAGAGGCTTGTCCATGCGAGGACCTCAGTGTTCAAGACTGCACCTCAAATGTATCATGAGCAAATTCAGAAATGTTTATGCGATGACTTCAGATTTCAGCAAGTCTTGTAAAAATCTCACAAAATATCTTGTGCTAAATTTAGAACAGACACAGCTCCAGAGAAATTCAGAGATTTCTACAACATCTGACTTTGTGGGGGTTTGAAAATCTGCACACGTTTATCAAGCATTGTTACTGTTTCTACATGGCAGAAATTAATCCAATTTGTGAGAGTCATATTTAAATAGAAAATAATTACCCGAGCTTCAGTGTGCATCAGCTGTGTCGAGCTTATGTTAATGATTCAGTCATTGCTGGCAGTCGCACTAATGCAGGGTTTTAAACAAACTGTGATTAAATGAATAAAAGAGTTCAAATCACTGTGAATACCAGTAACAGTGGAGAGCAAATTGAATCTGAGAGGCTGACTCTCCCTCTGTTTTACATTAACGTGCTGTAAATGAGCACAGCTGGCAAACAAGAATGTAACTTTTGTTTTTTATGGGAATAGAAACCTCATATACTTCGGTGCATCACTCAGCTGAATTTTTCCCAAAGCGCTAGTACAGAGCTTTAATGTTTGTTGAATGCTCCACTGTGGGAAGTAAAAGTGGCACCAAGCAGCAGGAAATGTAACAGTTGGGCTCAGACAGAAACACGGAAGGAAGCTGGTATCCAGACACATGAGCGCAAACACTGAGGATGGCACAACTTCCTACGACAGAACTTCTGAGAGGGCGTTTGTGACCGTCTGTTGTTCTTTACGTAATTAAAAAAAGTGAGCGGTGACTGCACGGCTGGAGGGCAACTTGGGTTCAAAGCCCCAGTTAGATATCTAATGGAAGATCTGTCAATCATTGTTCACGTCCGTCCGTCCCTCCCTCCCCTTTACCTTTCACCAACTTCCTGGTTCGGATAAAAAAAACATTCAGGGCCATGTGACCTTTGACCCCCGTTTGGAAAGTTTGTTCGAATTGAGTTAAAGTGTGGCACAAACACATTAGAGCTTCAGTTGTTTCAATCATTCTATCATTTTCCCAAACCAGCTGTCTGAAATAAACTATACGGGGCTTTCCAGTTCAGTTAATGTGCAAACTAATATCTGTTTTCCTTCCTCTTTTCCCTCTTTGCTATCTTTCCCACACTTCTTACAGTTGTGTGACTCAGTAGTTGTAGGCACACTCTCTCACCTCTCTACCTGGTGTTGTGATGGTGAATCATCTGCAGCTTTCTAGTTACTTCATGCATTTTTAAGCCATTTCTCGCAAAAGTGTCGGTCTTTTCCTTGTTCAGGCTTCTTTTCTTTGTCATGTGTGATAGTTAACTGAAATACTTGGTTTTTTTTTTTGTAGATTTAAGATGTTTAATGTGCTTATCACTGCACCAGCTGCTACTGTCGCTGATAGGAGGATACCTCTATCAGGAGAGGGAAATGTTCTAGATAAACAACCCTAATTCAAATGAAGTTGGGACGTTGTGTAAAACGTAAATAAAAACAGAATGCAATGATTTACATCTCATATTGAACCTGATTCCAACTGAATATACTACAAAGACAAAATAAATATTGTTCAAACCGATCAACTTTCTTGTTTTTTTGCAACTATTCCCTCATTTTGCATTTGATGCCTGCAACATGTTCCCAAAAAGCTGAGACAGGGTCAACAAAAGACTGGGAAAGTTGCTGAAGCTGAAATACAGTTGTTTGGCTCATTCCACAGGTGAACAGGTTCATTGGACACAGGTGAGTGTCATGACTGGGTATAAATGGCACACCCCCAAAGGGCTCAGTCCTTCACAAGCAAAGATAGGGCCAGGTTCACCGCTTTGTCAACAACTGCGTGAGCAATTACAACTACAATTGCAAAGAATTTATAGATTTCATCATCCACAGTCCAGAATATCATCAAAAGATTCAGAAACCTGGAGAAATCTCTGCATGTAAGTAGCAAGGCCAAAAACCAACATTGAAAGTCTGTGACCTTTGACCCCTCAGACAGCGCTGCATAACAACATCATTGTGTAAAGGATCTTACCGCGTGGGCTCAGGAACACTTCAGAAAACCATTGTCAGTTAACACAGTTCATCACTACATCTACAAGCTACAGTTCAGACTCTACCATGCAAAGACAAAGACAGATATCAACAACAGACAGAAACTCCACTGCTGCCGGCTTCTCTGAGCCCGAGCTCATCTGAGATGGACTGAGGCAAAGTTGAAAAGTCTGCTGTGGTCTGATGAGTCCACATTTGAAACTGTTTTTGGAAATCATGGACGTGGTGTCCTCAAGGTCAAAGAGGAAAAAGACAATCTGGATTGTTCTCAGCACAAAGTTCAAAAACCAGCATCTGTGATGCTATGGGGGTGTGTTAGTGCCCATTGCATCATGGGTAACTGTCACATCTGTGATGGCAGCATCAATTCTGGAAGGCACATACAGGTTTTGGAGCAAAACATGTATCCATCTCAGCAACATCTTTTTCAGGGACGTCCCTGATTATTTCAGCAGGACAATGAAACCAAGACACATTCTGCACCTGTTACAACAGCATGGCTTCGTAGTAAAAGAGTGCAGCTACTAGTCTGGCTGCCTGCAGTTTAGACCTGTCTCCCATCGAAAATGCGTGAAGCTTTACGAAGCACAAAATACAACCAGGAGGACCCCGGACTGTTGAGCAACTGAAGTCGTCCATCAACAAGAATGTGAAAGAATTCCAGCTCCAAAGCTTCAACAATTAGTGTCCTCAGATGACAAACACTTATTGATTGTTTATCAAGGAAAGGTGATGTAACAGAAGAAAATGTGACCGTTTCCCAAAACTCAAAATGAGTGAATACTTGCAAAGGAACAATTAAGTTTATCAGTTTTTAACTCTGCCCGACCCTGATAACAGCAGAGATGACAGAGCACTGAGAGGGTGCCCCAACTCTGTGAGCCGTTGCATGTAATATGGTCAAATATATAAATGGATGCTCATTCAGATCTATTAGTAATGTGCTTGGGCATAGACAGGCTACAAAAACTTAATTGAAAGGGTGAAATATATCGCATTATATTATATACCTTGGGATAAAAATATTGCGCAGGTGCATATCGCAATGACGCGAGTGAAACGATGTATTACGCAGGTCTAATGCTGATGTCTTTTGTTAATTTCTTACTGTACTATACTTCCTGCCCTAAAACTTGAAGTGAAGCGTTGTCCACTGTGCTCAGGACTCATTGTCTTGAGTTCCTTGAGTTACTCATCTGACCAGAAGCAGTGACTGGGATGCTGTGAGTCAGGAAAAGGCTGCACCCGTCCAGACCACAGACAGCCCTTTAGTGCTGAAACATCAGAGTGCTGAGGCAGTTTGTGTTAAAACAGGAGGCGTGTGTATCCCAGATTTTCTTTCACAGTAAAATGTAGAAAGCACGACAGACTACAACCCAGAGTGTGTCTTGCTCAGCAGTTTTATGGTACTTTATGATAACGCTGTGTGTGTAACATCGGTTTTACATTAATAGGATTTAACACCTGCATGTTTCGATGATGCTTACTTCACTCAGAGACACAGGAAACATTCCCTGAGACTATGAAACACAGACAGAATGAGTGAATCAGCTTTGGAAGGTGAAATGTAGGAGAGTGATTTTACTTCTGTGAGCTTGTAAAAGTGAAACAAATTGACCTCACACTGTGTTTTGGAGCTGCTAGCTCAGCTGAAGAATTTAATTAGTCTGGTGCAGAGTGAATCTCTACCGTGAGATTGCAAAAGCAGCTTATTGGGCTTTTAAGATAGTGTCAGCACAAGTATGGCGTAATATCCAAATACTCATCTAATGGCGCAGATTTTGTCAAATGTGTACACAAAATATCTAAAAGCAAACAGATGTGACCAGCAGACAACATGTCACAGACTCTTCCATGGATTTCTGTCTGAACTATGACTGAATGTATCTCTATCATGGTCACTGGCTGGCCTCCAGTGAAAAAACTCTTATATAAGCCATCCAAGTCCTTGGCTCTTTAACAGTTACAACACAGAGATTTGCAGCTATTTAAAGCCTGTAGTTATTCAGCTTTTATGCCCGAATAACATTTGCAAGAAAAATATTGCATTTAATTTTTCAGTCTGTGGATGTCTTTGGCAGAAAGTAGGAGACATTTTTAGAATTGGCTTTTTATTCTC
>RPOG01001057.1:111670-188749 GCA_008086565.1 Thalassoma bifasciatum | reverse complement strand
AGGGCTGAAAAACTTCATGACCTTTGAAGGAGTTTTATGAAGAAACTATAAATGATAGAAATAAGCTGAAATATACTGAAGAAAGCCAAACCATGGCTGAACATTTTGCAGGTAGAATGAAGTTTCTGGCTGAAAGTATGACTGAATGAGAAGGGTCTGAATGAGGCTGAAGTAATTCC
Organism: Thalassoma bifasciatum; assembly: GCA_008086565.1. Lineage (NCBI taxonomy): Eukaryota > Metazoa > Chordata > Actinopteri > Labriformes > Labridae > Thalassoma > Thalassoma bifasciatum. The sequence continues at coordinate 188,570 of RPOG01001057.1, read as the reverse complement.
CTGAAATCTTCAGAATCTGAGGGTATCCCATGCTTTCCAGATGGAAGAAAAATTGTGAAAAAAGTGAAATATCTCTGAAAGTATGAGTGAAACCGGTCTGAAAAGTCATAGCGCACCAGTCCTGAACGAGCCGGTCGTTTTGAAGTTTGAACGGTGAAAATCGGTTGAAATTTGTGGGAGAAGAAGCGATCCAAAAAAGTGGGCGGAAGAAGAAGAATAAGAAGAAGAATCTTAAACTTTTTTGACACAGAAGAACATAAGCTGTGAATGCCTTGCTGCATTCACAGCAATAAAACCAATAAATAGAACGAAAAAAAACAAAACAAGAGCAGTTCAGCACAGTTAGACATTAAAGCAGCTTTAAAAAGATGTGTTATGATGAGAAGATATTTAAATCCATTCACCGATTTGATTTTATTTATTCATAAACTAACTAAAGTGTTGAAGGAGAGAAACTGCAAAGCTACTTTTTGTTCACAGAAAATTCACAGGAGGAATAATAGATAAGGGTTAGGGTCTGAATGTGTGTTTCTCACCGCTCTGTTGGGGGGTGTAAAGCGGTTTGTCCGTCTGGATGAAGAGGTAACCGTTGTAGCGGCTGACAGGGACGGACTGATGAACGCTGAAGTCTCCCGCCAGGACGTGGAGGGTCACTTCATCCCGAGACTTCTCCACCTGACTCGGGTGTAGCTGCAGACAGAAACAAACATTTAAAGCCTCATCTTCGGCCGAGACGTGATCGTTTTTCGTTACGTGCTCGATGTCTGACCCGTAACTCAGCGGCGGCCTGGTGTTTGTTCTGGTCGTTCAAGAACACGACAGCCCGAGTGAGAAAGCCAGAGGCAGCCATGGAGGTCTTTAAGAAGACTTGGACTTGCACTTCACCGGTGTAACCGAACAACTGCACGATGACCGTTTCATGAGCGTCCAGACGCAGAGAGAGAGGAGCAGTGATCAGGTACCTGAGGGCGGAGGAGACATGGTGAAGGAAAAGTTTTCTTTAAAGTGAACCCCGACTGTAAGCACTAACAGGCATGAATATGCTTAAATGTTTGTCTCAAACTAGAATTTGTTGTTAAAAGACATAACGAATTGTTTTTTCTTTAAAAAAAATACAGTTTAAAACAGAGTTTCTATCCTTGATGACGTAGATTGGTTGCTTGGTTTTCTTGGTCTTCAGAGCTTTGATTGACATCTTGAAATCTGGTAATTTTCAGTCCCCTGATGTTGAATTTATGACCTTTTGAAGTTATAATGTTTTTATTGTTGTAACTTTTTAGTGTAAAATGCCTTTTATGAAGCAAATTTTAATCCTCCTGTTGTCAATTTGACCCAGTTTTGAAATGATTTTGTTATAACTTTGGTCTGCTTTCATAGACTTGCTCAAAAATTACATGGATGATTCCATGCTTTACTATTTACACGCAAAATGAGTTATGTTTTTTTTAAACTACGTAAATTTCATGAAGATTTATATCATCTTCCTGCTATTCAAGAAATCTAAATGATTTCGAAACTATACCCTACCATCACTTTGACAAATATTTTTCTGTGATAATACATCAATTTATGCAAATCTGAAAATAACCTTAGAGCCTTAAAGGGAACCCTGACTGTAAGGACTAACAGGCATGAATATGCTTAAATGTTTGTCTCAAACTAGAATTTGTTGTTAAAAGACATAACGAATTGGTTTTTCTTAAAAAAAAATACAGTTTAAAACACAGTTTCTATCCTTTGGGTGCAGCCATTGTTTTACTGCCGCAATGCATTCTGGGTTGATGATGTAGATTGGTTGCTTGGTGCCGAGCATCTGGATTTGGCCGTTTACTCACTACTAGTCGCCGTAAGTCACGAGGTTTCAGGAGGGAAAAAAACATAATAATGCCACATGTGGCTGCTTTTGGGTGAACTTTTCAGTCCAAAGGAAACAAGGAGACTGATGTTAGTCTGCACAGCTTCCCAAAAGACAAGAAAAGAAGGAAGTTGTGGGAAATCGCTTGTGGGCGTTAACAACTTCCCATGGACCCGCGGCTATGTTCTGGCCACTTCTCTCCAGAAGCATTTGCTGCATTTAGCCGGCCCATGCTGATGAAAGAGCTGACAGGTGTGGGTCATTATAAACGGAGACTAAAGCCAAATGCTGTGCCGACTATTTTCCAACACAAACCCACAAAACTTCCTCTGGAAACCACTGAAGTCCGCTCCAGGACTTATATGATCCTGTATGAGATCCAGCCCGGTGCAACCATATGACATCACTACCCAGACGTTATTGTGGCGTAAACAACAATGGCGAATGGCAAATTAAAAAGTCTGGTTTAGAAACAGCAGGGATAGATGTTAGGCTTGGGGTTTGAGAAAAACCTGGGGGGACAGAGCCTTTTCCATAGCTGCCCCCTCCCTCTGGAACTCACTCCCCACTCAAATTCAAAACTGCTCCGATCCATCATCCTTTAAATTTCTGTTAAAAACTCACCTTTTTAAGTTGGCTTTTAATCTGTGATTGCACTGCTGTTTTATTGTCAGAATTGTTTTAATTGATGTATTTATGTATTGCTTTTAAATTGTAAAGTGTCTTTGAGTTTTGAAAAGCGCTATACAAATAAAATGTATTATTATTATTATTATTATTAATAGAAGTCACAATTCGATTATTTATCTAAAATCTTTAAAATTTTTATTTTCTTTTGCCTTTTATCCTCTAATCTTGTATTTATTTTATATAATTTTGACTTAAATCTCAGAATTTTGACTTTTTATATCAAAATTTCAACTTTTTATTTCAAACATTGCCTTTATTTCAAAACATAGACTTTTGTCGTCTTAAAATTTTGACCTTAAATGAGAAAGTTTGGACTTTTTCCACATAATGTTAAATTGATTTCTTAAACTCTGGAAGTTTAGTGACTTTTTGTCTTAGAATTTTGTCTTTATTTCTCAAACTTCCACTCTTCATATTAAAATATTGACCTTTAATCTCAATGGTTTGTTGTAATTTTCTGTTAATATTGGAAATGTTACTGTGCATTGTGAAAACTTTACTACAGAAAATCATGAATCGCATTGAAGTTGCTTTATCTGCCAGAAAAATCGCAATTAGATCTTTTTCTAAAACCGTTCAGCACTAATCACACAACTGAAAAGCTGATTTCACCTCAGCTACACTTTTTGTATTGATACCAAATTAGTATTGTATCCGGAAACAGTGTTGAAGTATCGATACTTGTCAGGTGGGCAACATAAGCTCAAATAATCAGTCATGTATTGTATAAAAAGTCGACTTACGTTTTGGTGTCGGCCTCTGCTTTCCACCAGAGACAGAAAACACACGCGAGGATGACACACACTTTCATCCTGCCTGTGAAGAGAAAACACACATAAGCTCTGAAGACAAACGTCTGAGTGTGAGAAGTGACAGACGCAGATTTAATTTGTTAGAGATCAACTCGACTGTTGGCAAAAATCCATGAGTCTTTGGTCAATAAGGACGAGCGGGAAATTCCTCTATGAGTGTGTGTGTGTGTGTGTGTTTATTTAGTGTCCCAAAGGTGAGTTTACTCAGCCTGTGTTCTCGGATCTTACCCAACAGAGTGGACTCTGAAGTTTCCACTTATCGGCTCGTTTCTAATCACAGAGCTCATATTTGGTGTGTCGGGTCTTTCTTCAGCTTTCTGCAAACAATCAAACATGAAGATGAATCAAATGTTTTCATCTGTGGAAATCTGCCAGTGACTCGCAGAGACCAGAGTTCATCACAAACATACAAGGACACAATAATCTCATGTTCCACCTGAGGGGGGCGCTGTGGAGCAGATTTAAGAGAAGAAAATTATGAGTTTATGAGCTTGACACAAAGATTTCTCAGCTTGAAAATTTTAATTTTAATCTAAAAATTAATTTCAACCCTGATTTTGACTATGATTTAAACATAGATAATTAACAGAAGGCCATTTAAGCCATTAAAATGATAAAAATGCAAAACTGCCTGTGATGAGATTTTTTTTTGCCCATGCTGACTCCAAATTTTGAGACAAAAAGTGAAGCAAAAAAAGTCAAAATTTCATTTTTTACAGAAGAATTTTGACTCCATACATCAAAATTTTGGCTTTTCTCTCAAAGTTAAAACATAATTTCATGATTTATCTCTAAATTTCCACGATTTATATCAGAATTTTGGCTTTTATTTAGTCTCATGATTTATCTCTTCATTTCCAATCCATTACCAAAAATTTTACTTTGAATCTCAGAATTTTAACTTTTTATCTCAAAGTTTGACTCATTTTATCAGAATTTTGGCTTTTTGTCTCAAAAATTTGAGTTTCTAATTCAAAATCTTCTCTTTCTCTACAAATTTTAACTTTTTATCTCTTGATTTATCTCTGAATTTCCTCTCTGTAACCAAAAATGTGGCTTTTGTTTCCCCAAATTCTGACTTTTTCATTCATAATTTGACTTCTTTGATCAAAAACATGGCTTGTTCCTCAAAAACTTGACTTCCGATCTTAGATTTTATTTTTGTTTCTGTCCGAACTTTATACTTTATCTCATGATTTATTACTCAATTTCCACTCTACTCCCAAAATTTTGACTTTGTATCTCAGAATTATGACTTTTTATTTGTTTAAACTTTATTTGATGATTAAAACAAAGTTAAATCTTCAGTTAAACTAAAAAATCAGCAGCAGAAATGTTTCCTCTTAAATCTGTAAAAGTCCTTTAAAAGTTTCAGGAAAAAACTAAAAACACTGAAGTGAATGAAAAGTTTTTAGACGTTGATCTAATCAGACAAACTTACAATAACAGTCTGTTCCAAACAGTTTGAACAGATAAAAATGAAAAACTGAGTTTAAATTGAGCCAAAAAGTCAAAATATGAGACAAAAACATCAAACTTTTTACGGTTTACCTCACATTTTTGACTTTTGATCACAAAATTTTAACTTTTTATTCATAATTTCTTCTTCTCATCAGAATTTTGACACTTTTCTCAAAAATGTGACTTTTTATCGCAAAGATTTGAGTTTCTAAATTCAGAATTTTGGCTTTTTCTCTCAACATTTTGGCTTCATGTGGACCAAAAAAAAAAAAAAAAAAGAAGCCAAGTTTAATTTCTTATTTCTTTTATCTGTTGGAAATGGGTCTCCCCCAATAATGTGGGCTTCAATGAAAATAACTTTTATCTATATTTCTCATGTGCAAAATTAAAAAAATAAAATTGTAATAATAATAAAACCTCAAAATCTCAGTAATCAAGTGCAGCTTTGCTTTATCATAAATACCAATGATCTGAAGAACAAGCTAAAATTTTCACTGATTTACTGTCACATCAGGACCAACAGGAGCAGAGGTCAGAGGTCAGAGGTGAAGTAATACTTTATTAAGAGAACATACGCTCAAATACAGTGTCTTTTGTAGAAGTCAACATAGCATTCTTCATATACTGATACATATGTCATACATGAGCTTTTACATTTACAGAGATAAAGTGATGGTTGAGTTATATTCTGGGCATAAAGCATATTTTATGTTTCTATTCACATTCTTTGACAGTTTAGAGATTATTTACATCAAAGGCCGACAAACAGCCGTCAGCTTAAGGGACTCGTTCAGTGAAACTCTCAATATTCAACAACGCTTTAAATGTAGACTCTTATAAGAAGTCTCAACTCAAAGCTCCTGTAGGGAACTTTAACTGGTTATAAAACTGAAGAATGATGCTGTTTTGTGACCACAGCATTCGCAACAAAATTCACATTTTCTGTAAAAAGCATTTATAACATACGAAGCTGCCAACGATGCTAGAACCGCAAAGATTCTTAAGAAATTAAACTTTGTTTTTGGAAGAAAATAGAAAAAATAAATACACGTAAACACAAACAGGATAAAATAAGCAGATAAAAATAAGTACCCTTTTATCCACAGGGGGCGCCAAATATGACACAAGAGCCTTAATGAGCGTAAAACCCAATTTGGGTTTCAACTCAAAACACAACCTTAAATGAGGATTACTTTTTTTTTTTAAATTCCTATAATGAGAATCTTTACAGATATATTATTTCCACATTCTTTAGGAACAATGCGTAAATTTGATCATTTCGGCAAAAAAGTTAGCATGCAGCTAGCTCTGAGCAAAGGTATTTTATCAGTCATTGGTATAATCCAATTAGAGATGCTAATGGAAAAATATTAACGTGGTGTAAATGTGTTAAGATACTTTAAATTCACTTTAAATCCAAAATCAAAATGTAAGCTGCTGTCACTTAGCATTATTTATGCTAGCCTGTTAGCATGAAAGATATCACATTACCACTAACACTGTACGTGCCCGCCAATTTAATAGTTGTTAGGTAAAACTTACATTAATTTTTGTGTATATTTTGTTGAAATTGCTCACAAAATATTTGAGAGAAATTGGGTGAAAATTAGCGTGTAACTTCTTTAAAGCACCGTTTACGAAACAACGGTTTTCGGTTGAAACCGTTGAAGAGTTGCTGCGTCAGCCTCACGTTCTCGCCGACGTAAAGCACAAATTTTTGACTATATTTTCGAAATTATGTTATGTGTTGAAATCAATCACAAATTTTTTTTAGACATTAGGGTGAAAATTAGCGTGTAACTTCTTTAAAGCACCGTTTACGCAATAACGGTTTTCGGTTGAAACCGTTGAAGAGTTGCTGCGTCAGCCTCACGTTCTAGCCGACGTAAAACACAAATTTTAGTCTATATTTTGAAATTATGTTATATGTTGAAATTACTCAACAATTTTTTTTAGACATTAGCGTGAATATTAGCGTGTAGCTTCTTTAAAGCACTAGCTGTTTACACAATAACGGTTTACACAACCGTTTACGCAACAACGGTTTTCGGTTGAAACGCAGAACAGTTGCTGCGTCAGCCTCACGTTCTAGCCGACGTAAAAAATACAATTTTTGTCTATATTTTGTTGAAATTACTCATAATTTATTTTTAGACATTTGGTTGGAAACTAGCGTGTAACTTCTTTAAAGCACCGTTTACACAACAACGGTTTTCGGTTGAAACGCTGCGTCAGCCTCACGTTCTAACCGACGTAAAACACGAATTTTTGAAAACGCTCTTCAGAGTGGAATTTTTCTGAATTACTGAAATCAGAAACCGGTTTTTTAGGTGGATATTAAACCTCTACTGTGTCACACACGAACCGAAAAACGACGACAACAACAGACACCTACCGTTTCGTTCTTCTGCTGCTGAATCTACCGACTGCTTTCCAACAAAATGTGCATTTATTACACTTTTCCTGCCATTAGAGAAAATGTTTTTAGTGTAAACTCCAGATGATCGGCTCAGCTCTTCTTCAGCTTCTATACTAATGTCGTGTGTTCCTACAGTTATTTCGCCATCTACAGGTCTGACATTTACACTACAGGGTTTTAAGTCCCTCAGCGTTTCTGTGTAAATGCAGATTTTTTTCATCCCTTTTTCCTGCGTTTTAGGGAGAAACATTGTGAAGCGTTTTGTAAACGCGGCCTAAAATGATGTACAAATTTAACCGTAAGCAAGTCACTGATTTTTCCTATGTCTTCCTAAATTTTCTCCAAATTTCAAGGTAAGTTGCCGACAAATTAAGCAAATAATTTATTTTTAAGTAAATCACAATTCACCGCAAAATATTTGGAGACGACATTATCGCTGCCAATTTCTTGAATCAGCAATTTGCTGTGCAGAAATTAGAAACAAGAACGAACCAAACTATTCGACTCACTTTACATCCATAAATTTTGCGGTAAATTATGATTTGATTTAAAATAAATTATTTGCTTACTTTCACCAACTTAAACAGCAATTTAAAGGGAAATTACAAAGAAATTGGAACGATTAGTGACATTTAAATCCAAACATCACTCAATTGTAAAAATATTTGGGAGCAATTACAACAAAATAAAAATAAAAGTTTGTTTTATAATTACCTAATTAAGATTAAAATTTGCTGACCTGTAAAGTGTCACCAATGTTACCTTAGTGGATTTTTTTAAAAAGTGCAGCGCCCCCTGTTTTCAACACTCACATTACAACCATCTACAAAGACCCGTCTGCATGCAAACCAACACACAACATCATGGTCTCAAAGATACTCAATTATTTTTACGACATGATAAATCGGAGCCACATGCTAACGCTGTCCCATCATGCAACTGTTCTATGAGTTTTTACAGTGTGTCGTCTCTTTAACGTGTGATTGCATGCATGAAATTTACAGCAACGATTCAATTTGTTTCTCCAGCACTGCAAAAACTGAAATCTAAGCAAGTCGTTATGTCTTATTTTTAGTAAAATTTGTCTTAGTATTCTTGATTTGAGCCACATTTACTAGACAAGGTCATAAAAATGTCTCATTTTAAGTTTTTTAAGGACAAAAACGAGGCATCAATTGCTTGTAACAAGTAAAAAAAAAATCTGCCAATGGGATAAGATAAAAGATTCTTGTTTTAAAACATCTTTCTAATTTCGAGAAACTTCTATCTTATCCCATTGGCAGATTTTTTTGACTTGTTACAAGCAGTTTACACCTCATTTTTGTCTGAAAAAACTTGAAATGAGACATTTGTATGACCTGTCTGGTGAATGTGGCTCAAATTAAGAACAATAAGACAATTTTTACTACAAATAAGACAGAGTGACTTGCTTAGATTTCTGTTTTTGCAGTGAGTAAACTCTGAGTACAGGAGGGAAAAAATACAACAGCTCCTTAGAAGTGGAGTCAAAATGTGTAGAGCTCCCCCTGCTGGGCGACCGCGGTACAGGTGGTGAAGTTGACCTCCATGTTAACAGATGGGGGCCGGACGCACCTGGAGGTTCAGGTGAACGTGTTTTGGTTTGCAGAGGAAGCTGGGTGTTAAAGGTGCGAATGTTTTTCCCGCGTGTGTCGCGCTCACAGCACCATGGTGGGGATGTGGTGAACCAGCGACGCGGGGTGAGGCATGGCGCTCAGCTGCGGCGGGTGAGGAGGTGGCGAGTGAGCGGAGTGAACCACCACGCCCCCCGCCGCCCCTCCCTCCACGCTCGGCCTGTGCCGCGCGCTCTTCTGATGCGCCCTCAGCCCGGCCAGCTGCGAGTACGCCGACTGGCACACGTGGCACTTGTAGGGGCGCTCGCCGGTGTGAAGCCTCACATGGTTCCTCAGCGTGGACGACTGGCTGAAGCGGCGGTTGCAGAAGCGGCAGACGAAGGGTTTGTCCAGCGTGTGGATGCGCATGTGCGAGCGCAGGTTGCTGCGGGAGTTGAAGCCGCGGTGGCAGATGACGCAGCGCATGCGGCCCACGCTGGAGGAGGAGGAGGAGGTGGAGGAGGTGGAGGAGGAGGAGGGGGCGGAGGAGACGCCTTCACAAATGTGGAACTCATCTGAGGAGGAAGAAGAAGAAGAAGAGGTCAGACTGATGATTATCTACTTTTGATCGTGAAAAGTGTAGAAGCGTGAAATACAAACAAGATAGTTCTAAAAATGAGAAAACTACAAAATTATCTTCAAAACACAAAGTTTGGTTTATGGGTCAATGACGTGACGTCCCTTTTTTTGTGTCCGAGTGCAATATTTCCTTCCATCATGAATTGAGTATTTCATCACATGTATTTCTTTATTCTATGAAACCTGTGTTATTTGAACACATCTTTAAACTATTAAAATATAACATGTTTTTTTGTGTTTTGGTTCCTCAAACCCCCAAAATGTCAGGTGGTGCAACCGTCCTGACAAGTATCCACAGTAATTAAACTCTAAAAATTGAATGTCAGTTATTGTAAATGGAATTAAATAAAACATTCTTTGCAAATAAAAAGAATTTTAAAGCTGTTGAGAAATGTAAAAAACTTTTGTCCCGTAATTTTCACCTTGTCAAATGTCAGGGTGGTGCAACCGTAACATTAGACTTTTATTTTAAAGTGAAGAGAATAAAACAGGAAACAGGAAACTGCATCAGCCAGAGGAGCCCAAATGACATTTGTGACCAAGTGGAAAAGTTTGTAGATTTCTCTGAAATACTGATAAAAAAGGTTTTTTCACTTCATTGGTGACTGGAACAATTTCCATGTCAGGTGGTACAACCAATGTAATAATGTGAAATGTTATTTTAACATCAAATTATTTATCTTATTCACAAATAAAAGAAATGAAACACAAAATGAAAATGTATGAGTCACTACAGACACTTGAGAGATACTTGCCAATAATTTCACACAGAAAAAATAACAGGAACATATAAATATATTTTCATATATTTGGTTGCGCCACCTGACATTTTTGGGTGCTCAAATTAAAAATACTAAAAAATAATGAACCAAAAAACTTTGAAATGTTGGTCAACTACTGAAATCTGTTAGAAAACATAATTCTTCTCTCAGAAATATGTTTTTATCCATTTTCAAAGAATTTTTTAAAAATACATTTTTAGACCCTCTTTTTGTCATTGACCCCTATATATTATATTTTACCTATTTTGGTTTTCTTGCTCTGCTCCTCGTCTCCTCCAGGAATCCCAGGTATCCCCAGAAAGGTATTGTGGGAGTTTCCGTACCAGACGAGCAGCTCCTGGTCCGGAGGGATCGTCTGAGGAGAAACAAAATAAGATAATTTTTAATGAATCAACCTTTAAGTTAATGTGTTAGAGATTTTATCTGAGTCACATGACTCTCTGTTGAAAGTCTGGAGTTTTGTGGCTTCTACTTTTCATCCAGCAGAGGGCGACAAACACCTTCATTTCTACACTAACACTCCAGAAGTTTTACACTTTCATGCACTTTTCTTGAAGGACCAACATAAATATTTTCTTGGTCTTTAGAGCTTTGATTGACCTCTTGAAATCTGGTAATTTTCAGTCCCCTGATGTTGAATTTATGACCTTTTGAAGTTATAATGTTTTTATTGTTGTAACTTTTTAGTGTAAAATGCCTTTTATGAAGCAAATTTTAATCCTCCTGTTGTCAATTTGACCCAATTTTTGAAATGATTTTGTTATAACTTTGGTCTGCTTTCATAGACTTGCTCGAAAATTACATGGATGATTCCATGCTTTACTATTTACATGCAAAATTAGTTATGTTTTTTTTAAACTACGTAAATTTCATGAAGATTTATATCATCTTCCTGCTATTCAAGAAATCTAAATGATTTTGAAACTATACCCTACCACCACTTTGACAAATACCTGTACGTGATAATACATCAATTTATGCAAATCTGAAAATAACCTTAGAGCCTTAAAGGGAACCCTGACTGTAAGGACTAACAGGCATGAATATGCTTAAATGTTTGTCTCAAACTAGAATTTGTGGTTAAAAGACATAATGAATTGGTTTTTCTTTAAAAAAAAATACAGTTTAAAACTCAGTTTCTATCCTTCGGGCGCAGCCATTGTTTTACTGCCGCAATGCATTCTGGGTTGATGACGTAGATTGGTTGCTTGGTGCCGAGCATCTGGATTTGGCCGTTTCCTCACTACTAGTCGCCGTAAGTCACAAGGTTTGAGGAGGGAAAAAAACATAATAATGCCACATGTGGCTGCTTTTGGGTGAACTTTTCAGTCCAAAGGAAACAAGGAGACTGATGTTAGTCTGCACAGCTTCCCAAAAGACAAGAAAAGAAGGAAGTTGTGGGAAATCGCTTGTGGGCGTGAACAACTTCCCATGGAGCCGCGGCTATGTTCTGGCCACTTCTCCCCAGAAACATTTGCTGCATTTAGCGCCGGGTACGACTACTTTCTCGACTGTCCACACCCAGTAATATTTGCCTCTGATTTCGGTTTACGACACGGCTGATAAAAGGTTGTGTTTGGGTGTTTTGAAGGAGCCCTTTGGTGACTTCAGGCGAGGTCCTGAATATACTAGGACATACTCTAGGTCGGGCCACGTTGGTATACTGTAGTCTACCCAGACGTTATTGAGGCGTAAACAACAATGGCGGCCTACAGGTGAAAATATTTTTTCAAATTTTACACAAACTAAGATATTTTGAGAGATTTTATTATCGTTCTTATGTAGCTGGTAAAAACACTGATCATTCAGGAAAAGGACGTTCTGTAGCCAGGGTTCCTTTTAAAAGAGAGGTATACTTTTATGTGAATGAAGTCCATCATACCATGCACCACTAAAGTAATTGTTAAAAATATGTGAATATGTTGGAAATATCTCCTTTAAAAAAGAAAAACAAAAAAAAATTGGGGAAATTTTTCTCCTTGTACTTTATAAGAAGTCAGAACAGATAATAGTGAGTGACTCTGAAGACAACAGGAGGGTTAAAAAATGCTCCAATAATAATCAATAAACTATGACGGTGCGTTCACTGACCTCCACAGCCTTGTAGAAGATGCTGCTGCCGATCTGAACCACCTCCAGGTTTTGTTCCTGCTCGTTCCTCGCACACTTGATGTACGTCATCCAGCTCCTCTGGTCTTCCTGACTGGCGTCGATGAAATACCGAACTGTACCGTCCTCGTTAAAGACCTGAGAGACCGGACAAGAAAAACAGACGAAACAGTTTTAAACTTCACAGTCCACTCTAAGTTTGTTTATACACAAAAGAAAATCAGAGTGAACCTGGTGGTTAGTTTGTGTTGGTTTAACATAAAAGTTACACAAACACAACTACCAGTCCAGTTACTCATGTATCTCTGTTGAACACTAACTACCCTCTAACTAATCAAACACTAACTGATCACCTAAACACAGACTCAATGACTCAGTGACGAGCAAACAAACCCACTCACTCACTAACCCACAGACTAATTAACTTACTCACAAACTAACCAACTCCCCTATCCACAGACACTTTCCCTAACTTATTAACTAGTTAACTGACGGATCCAGTAAGGAACTACAACTAACTCACTGACCAACCAATTTCTTAACTAGCAAACTAACCAACTCATTCACTCACGACTTCTCAACCAGCTATCTTACTTCCTTACAAACTCACTAACCAACCAATTTACTGACTCAAAAAGGATTTAGGTAAGTAAACAAGGCAGTAAGTAGGTAAGTGAGTAGCTGACCAACTAGTAAACCAATGCAGCGACTTGCAGATTAATTTGCAAACTAACATGCTAACTCACTAACTTTTTATCTAGCGGACTAACTCACTCATTAACCAACAAACTATTTCAAAAACTATCTGGCAAACTCACTATATTTATATGTAACATAACAACTAACTAACTCATTCACTCACTGAATTCTCAACCAGCTAACTTACTGCCTTACTAACTTACTAACCAGCAAAGGAAGTAAGTAAGTAAGCAAGCAAGCAACAAACTAACTTCCAAACTAACTAACTAACTAACTAACTAACTAACTAACTAACTAACTAACTCGTGCATCAGCTTGAAAATTATTTTGTGATCTAACATGTTAACTCACTTACTCTTTATCCAGAGAATTAACTCACTCAATCACTCACTTACACTACTATTTTAAAATCTAACCGGCCAACTAACTAACTTATTAACTGACCCAACAACTTATTAAATCATTCACTCACTGACTTTTCAACCAGCTAACTTGCTTCCTAACTAATTAACTAACTAACTAACTTACTAACTAACTTACCAGCTGACTGACTAACGAACCAACTAACCAACTAACCAACTGACTGACTAACTAACTAACACTAACTAACTAACCAACTGACTGACTGACTAACTAACTAACTAACCAATTGCGTGACTAGTCAGAGGCATACGTAAGTAAAACTAGCCTTTAACCAACCAACTAACCAACTGACTGACTAACCAACTAACTAACTAACTAACTAACTAACTAACTAACTAACTAACTAACTAACTGACTGATTAACTAACTAATTAACTAACTAACCAATTGCGTGACTAGTCAGTGGCATACGTAAGTAAAGCTAGCCTTTAACCAAGCAACTAACCAACTGACTGACTAACTAACTAACTCACTTACTAACTAACTAGCTAACTTGTGCATTAACTTTGTGATCTAACATGCTTACTCACTCACTCTTTATCCAGCGAAGTAACTCACTCAATCACTCACATACGATGTCAAAAACTAACTGACCAACTCACTAACTTTTTAACTGACTCAACAACTAACTTACCCATTCACTTACTGACTTTTCAACCAGCGACTAACTCTCTTGTAAACTTACCACCGACCAACTTTAGAATTGAATTGACAAGTCCAGAAGTTATTTACAGACAAAATGAGTTTTATATCAAGAAAAATGAGACAATTTTGACCAAAAAAAAAACATGACTTGCTTAGATTTCAGTTTTTGCCATTTATGTAAGAAAGCAACTAACTAACTCACTTACTCTTTATCTATTTACTAACTAACTTATTCAATCCCTTGCATGCATCTGCTCGCCAACTATTTTTTTGGACTGAATTGTAACCTCACTCACTTTTTATCCAGCAAATTTGCTCACTGATTAACTCACTAACTATTTTAAACTAACCCACGTACTTTCTGCAGGTCAGTGACTGGTCTGTGACGTTAAAACTTAAACGTGGTGATTTTGGCGTCATGGCGACCTGAACTCACCTCCCACATCAGGTTGTTGTTCTTGTACAGGTCGATGTGTTCGGGGGAGATGAGGCGTCCGGTGAACGGTCCCATTTCTGTTCCCGCTTTAATCCACGTTTTAGAGAAAATCCCCAAACCTTCTCCTGTAACACGACGACACAAAAACAAACACACAAAATATAAACAACGCAGCGAATAACAACAAAACATAATCTTATATCATATTTAATCCCTGTTTTTTGTTTATGGGTCAATAACGTGACGTCCCCTTTTTTGTGTCTGAGTGCAATATTTCCTTCGTAGTACTTAACTCATAAAGTAGTGTACATAAAGAAATAAGATACTTTGGACACAATAAACTTGTGTAGAAATTTGATAATTTTATATTGTACAAAAAAACACAAAACCAAGGAGTTTGGGGGTTTTACAGTCCACCACGTTGGCAGGACTGTTCAATCCACAGTTATTAAACTCTAAAAATTGAATGTCAGTTATTGTAAATGGAAATTAAAAATACAGTGGCATTATTTTATGCTTCAACCTTTTTAAATAAAACATTCTTTGCAAATAAAAAGAATTTTAAAGCTGTTGAGAAATGTAAAAAACTTTTGTCCCGTAATTTTCACCTTGTCAAATGTCAGGGTGGTGCAACCGTAACATTAGACTTTTATTTTAAAGTGAAGAGAATAAAACAGGAAACAGGAAACTGCATCAGCCAGAGGAGCCCAAATGACATTTGTGACCAAGTGGAAAAGTTTGTAGATTTCTCTGAAATACTGATAAAAAAGGTTTTTTCACTTCATTGGTGACTGGAACAATTTCCATGTCAGGTGGTACAACCAATGTAATAATGTGAAATGTTATTTTAACATCAAATAATTTATCTTATTCACAAATAAAAGAAATGAAACACACAAAATGAAAATGTATGAGTCACTACAGACACTTGTCTCTATGAACGGTTATTAAAGTGTGTCTTTTTTATTGTCCTTGTATATTTATATAAAAGTATATAAACCAACGTGGTGGACTTATTTTTGGGTGCTCAAATTAAAAATACTAAAAAATAATGAACCTAAAAACTTTGAAATGTTGGTCAACTACTGAAATCTGTTAGAAAACATAATTCTTCACTCAGAAATATGTTTGTTCTTTTTCCCTTCCTGCATTTCTCTTTCCTTCCTTCCTTTTCTTTCCTTCCTTAAGTTCCTCAATTTTCTTTTTTCAATCCTTCCTGTTTTCCCTTTTCTTTTTCCGTCTTGCCTTCTTCCTTCCTTCCCTTCTTTTCTTTCTTTTTTTCCCCTTTACTCCCTTCTGTCTTCCTTCCAACTTTCTCATCTTACTTCCTCACATCCTTTCCTTTAAGACTTTTTCCTTCTGTCCTTCTTCCCCAGTTTTCTTCCCTTATTCCTCTTTTCCTTGAAAAATACTGATGTACAAAAATATTTCGGGATGCAGGAAGAAAATATCAAAAATATTGAACTGTTCTTATTTGTTGTTTTTGTTTTTTTTTTAGGTAAAAAAAGTCTGAATATGAAATTCAGATCCTGATCCTGCCATAAAAAACATCCTGACTTATTTCACTCATATCGCCCCCTAGTGGAGAAGATTTTCCTTGGCGAAAATCAAAGTTTACGTGCAGTTAATCGTTGAATCTGATTTTAATTATTTTATCTGCTGGAAGAATCTGAGCAAATTTATCCACAATGGAAGGATTTAAAAAAGTGAGGAGCTTTTTTTTTTTTTAATTATTTTTTCTTACCTGGAACTGAGCTCTGAGCAATGATCACCTCACTGGGTAAAACCAGACTGGACAACTTCTGCACCTCTGAACACACAAAAAAACAGGATTTAGAAAACATTTCAGGAATTTAAAAGCAAAGAAAAACCAGCTGGAAACGTCAAGATGCTCAGGGTGTTGGATTTTCCCACAGAAAGTGAACGCAGCATGAGCCGTGACAAACAGAATTAAGGTTTAAAGATGTTTTTTTCTCTTCTCTTTGAGCAGAAATCTTTATTTATCAGAGTTTTTATGACAGAGGAGAAACTTTAAAGTGGGAGTTTGCGCAGAAACTTCAGAGTCTGAGCGCGAATAAAAGAAAAGTTCAGGGAATAAAACGATAAAAATGAAACGTCAGGTGGAGTTTCACGCTCAGGGTGAAGCGTGAAAAAGCTCCGGACATTTAGGAGTTCAGAGATTAAAACCCTGCAACTTGATCCGCATTAAAAACCAGAAAAGAAGAAAAGAACAAACTCATAAAACGCCGTGAGGAGAAACGCGCGGAAAACCGGATTTACATTCCTGGAGGAATAATCCGAACAAAATGAGGTGAGAAAAAAAAGGGGAGAGCTCTGTGAAATTATCCCGAACGAATTTCACTCAAAACAGAAACGAATTTTATTTTAAAGCGAAATTAAAGACGAAATAAAAGACGCGGAGCTCGAGCAAAAAGGCCTCATTGAATATCAGGATATCTTAAACTTACAGAAATTCACAGAAGGAAGCTCATGTATGAAAATATGAATAAATAACTTTATTATTATATTTAATTTTGAGCGTTTTTAGATCTGATTTCATCACAAAATTACGGGATTAATTGAAAAAACAATTAAAAAGGAATAAACTCAGACATTTACGAGTAATAAACTGAATCAGAATCATATTTATTCGTCAAATATCTTTAAGAAGAGGAATTATAGCTGTACTCTCTATGCAAACATGTATAAACAAACATTAAATATCAAGTATATAAAAAACGGAGATACGTCATTTTAAAAAGTAGAAAACTTTTGTACAAAAATAAGAGAAATATATTCAGAAAAACAGGCTTTAGTTGTTTCTGAGCTTATTAAGTTATTATTGTCATTATTAAAACAGGTTTAATTGTTGATTAGTGCGGATTAAACTAACCTTGGCTCGTTTTTTGCGATAATTTAAGATTCAAAATCGGGGTATGAGTGTGACAATGGCGTAAAAATGTGTGTAAATGATAATAAAAATCAGTTTTCTGCTTCAACTTAATTTTCAAACACTTTTGAAAAACAGTTCATGGATTAGAAATAATAAAAAAAGCAAAGAGTTCGTCAGGTTTTGCGCAGAGCTGACGCGTAATTTCGATGTTGAAACATAGATTTTGAAACTATGAGGTATAATGAAGTGAAAATAAATAAGAAATTAACTCTTAATTGGTGCTTTTTTAATTTTATTTGCTGTAAAATGAAATAAAATGATTATAATTAAGAGGGGAAACTTCGCGTCGTTCTGCAAGTCTCATCGGATTAACAATTAAATTTAAGTTGTTTTTATTTTTATGTGGGACAATAATAAAAAGAATTTAAATTTGGACTTTAAAACTTGAGTGAAACTTTAAGACTTTAAGTAAAAACGTCACTGACCTCCGGAGAAAGACTGCGCGAGCACCTCCGCGGTGAAGGCGGTCTTAGGGCTCGCGCTCGGCGCCGTGCGGTCCTCGTGCTGCAGGTGATGCTGGTGGGGCGCGTGGGGCGCGTGGTGGTGCTCCCCCAGCACGTGCCTCCAGCGGCCGTAGAGGAAACTGTGCAGGATGTCGGAGGTGATAATGTCCGCGAGGGACAGCGGCTGCTGCTGCGGCTGCTGCGGCTTAAAGCCCGGCTTCAGGCCCAGAGAGGAGCCGGGCAGCACGGAGCCCATGACGGAGGAGCAGAAACAGGAGGAGAAAGTCCAAAAAACCTCCCTAAAAAAAACCTGTTAGTCAACACACCTCCACCTGTTGTTGGTCAGAAATTAAATTAAAACAACTCGAGCTTAACGCACGTGCTGGTTGTTTGTTTCTCTTAAATGTTTAAATAAAGTTTGAAAAAGGAGAAAGTGCAGAGAGAGAAGTTGTGAGGAGCAGAAATCAAGCGGAGAGAGTGTGTGAGGCTCTTTATAGACTCTGTAATCACCTCCTCCTACATCTCTATAAAGAGAGGAGGAGCAGTGTGTGTGTGTGTGTGTGTGTGTGTGTGTTGGCTCTGCTCGCAGCTCAGGCTCGTGACATCATAGAGACACTCAATTAAGACTTAATGAGAAAACAATAACAACAGACTCTTGATGAGAGCTCATGTTTTAAAAAATAAATAAATCTGCTCCTGATTCTGGATTTTTATCTGTACATTTCTGTCAAAAAGTGAGAAAACAAAACAAATATTTCCTCATCTTTACCTATACCTACTGTTTTTAACTGCTGTTTTAATATTGACCCTTATTCTATTGCTTTTATGTTGCAGTTTTTAACTTTATTTTGTTTGTATGTGTTTTTTACCCTTTGTAAGGCGACCTTGGGTGTCGTGAAAGGCGCCTTGAAATTAAATGCATTATTATTATTATTATTATCTTTCTTGGTTTAAATTGCCTCGTTTCTTCCATTTCCTTCCTTGAGTTTTACTTTCCTCTTCAATTTCCTCAAATTTTCTTTCTTCCTTTCCCTCTTCTCCCTTTTTCATTCACTCTTTCTTTTCCCTCCTTAATTTCCTCCCATTTATCCATTTCTATTGCATTTTTTCCTTCTGTCCTTCCTTCCCTTATTTTCTTCCCTTATTCCTCTTTTCCTTGAAAAATACTGATGCACAAAAATATTTTGGAAGGCAGGAAGAAAATATCAAAAACATTGAACTGTTCTTATTTGTTGTTTTTGTTTTTTTTCTCAGGTTAAAAAAAAGTCTGAATATGAAATTCAGATCCTGATCCTGCCATAAAACAACATCCTGACTTATTTTACTCATATCGCCCCCTAGTGGAGAAGATTTTCCTTGGCGAGAATCAAAGTTTACTGGTGTTTATGCAGAAACATAACTCTGCAAAAAAACATTTTAGTGGTAATAAAAATGTGCAGTTAATTATTGTTGAATCTGAGTCCATCCATTAATTCTTCTCTTCCTTTTTTCTTCTTTTACTTTCCTCTTCAATTTCCTCAAATTTTCTTTCTTCCTTTCCCTCTTCTCCCCTTTTCATTCACTCCTTAATTTCCCCCTATTTTTCCATTTCTATTGCATTTTTCCCCTTCTGTCCTTCCTTCCTGCAGAAATAAAGATGAAAAAACATTATTTTATTTTAATATTAACATCATAAGGATCATAAAAACACAAATTACAAGCCCTATAGTTTGACATGATCCTTTAAAGGGAATTTCTGATTAGAAAAAACGGCGTCAACAACTTTTAAAGGATTTGTAAACACGTGAACTCTTCTACTACAGAGCCACACTGTTGTAATCTCACGGTGAATACAAATATTTCCTCATCTTTCTTGGTTTAAGTTGCCTCTTTTCTTTTTTCCATTAATTTTTCCCTTCCTTCCTCTTTCCTGTCTTCCTTCTCTTCTTCTCATCAAATTCCTCAATTTTCCCCCTTCGTTCCTTTCCTTTTCCTCTGAAATGCCCTCAATCTTTCCTTCCCCTCTTTTTCATTTACTCTCTTTCTTTTCCCTCCTTAATTTCTTTAATTTTTCCCTTCCTCCCTTATACTTTCCTTCCTTCTTTTCTTGCCTCCCCTTTCTGTTTTACGTCCTTAATTTCCCCCAATTTTTCCTTTTCTATTGTATTTTTTTTCCTTCTCTCCTTCCTTCCTGCAGAAATAAAGATAAAAAACATGTTTTGATTTCTATTTAATGGTTTGAAAGAATCATTCAAAGGCATTTTGTGATTAGAAATTATTGACAAAGTTTGTTTAAATTTGCTTCAACAACTTTTAAAGGATTTGTAAACACATGGACTCCTCTACTACAGAACCACACTGTTGTAATCTCACAGTGAATACAAACATTTCCTTGTTTTTCTTGGAATAAATTTTCTTTCCTTTCTTTTCCTTCCTTAATGTCATCCATTTATTCTTACCTTCATTGAACTTTTTTCCTCCCTTCCTCTTTCCTTTCCTCCTTTTAACCGTCTTTCCTCCTTTCCTTTTGCTTTCCCCCTTCAATTTCTTCAATTTTTCCCATCTTTCCTTTCTCTATTCCTTCCATCCTCCCTTCTTTTCTTGCTACCCTTCTCTGTTTCCCCCTATACTTCCTTTACTATTATTTCTCTCCTTCTTTTTTTTGTTCCTTCCTACCTTCTGTCTTGCAGAAACAAAAATGAAAAACATTATTTTATCTTAATAATAACATTCAAGCAACATGAAACAAAAACATAAAGTACAGCACAAACATCCAAACAGAATTTGATGGTTTGAAAGAATCATTTTAAGAGACTTTGAGATTAGAAAAAGTTCACAAAGTTTGTTCAAATTTGCATCAACGCCTGTTAAAGGATTTGTAAACACGTGGACTCTTCTACTACAGAGCCACATTGTTGTAATCTGCCCTAAACCTGTAGATGTTGTTCAGCTTTAATGGAGCCTTCACAGATTTGTCTTATTTCTTTTATCATATGTAGCAAATGAAACACAAAATGAACAAAACAAAATGACTGGGTGAAAACAAAATGAAACAAAACAACAAACGTTAAACAGAAGATTATGAGAATTTCCAGTATACTTCCAAAAACTTTCCTTGAATAGTTCAGTGTTTCAGCTTTGCAAATATTCAGAAATGTTTTATGAACTTACTTGACTTTGTGTCGATCTTGTGCTGTGGGCGTCATGCAGGGTGCATGATGGGATTCTTTTTTACTCATTACAACAATTTTGGAGTCTTTTTCATATAAGGTAAAAACATTTTTCAGGTTAATGTGGCTTATTTTAAGTCTAATAAGAGTATTGTTGCTTGAAGTAAGCTTGTTTATATTTCAGTTTTTGCAATTAAAAGCTTTTTCTGGAGTTCCTCATGGCTCTATGTTTGGTCCTCTTGTGTTTTTTTCATTACATAAATCATCTTTCCTATCCCAGTGGCAGCTTCTTTGCATGCTTTGCAACAATTTGGACTCTTTTTTAATCTCTTTTTCTCCAAGGAAAAGGTATTTTTCAAGTTTTTTCAAGCAAGTATGGCTTATATTGAGTGTAAAATACAATCATCACTGAAAATAAGACACAAATACTTGCTTAGATTTGAGATTTTGCTGGGTTTATTTTTCAATTTGTAAGAGTGAAAAGCATTTTCTGGAGTCCCTCAAGGCTCTATGTTTGGTCCTCTTGTGTTTTTTTCATTACATAAATCATCTTTCCTATCCCAAAAGCAGATTCTTTTCACTATTTGCAGCAATTTTGGACTCTTTTTATCTCTTTTTTAAAAGGGACGAAGGAATTTTTCCAGTTTTGTCAAGCAAGTATGGCTTATATTGAGTGTAAAATACAATCATCGCTGAAAAATTCTGTGTTTGTAAGCGAATCTAAACTCTAAAACGACCAATAAAAATTTCCCATTCTTATTTTTCGTAAAAGACCTCAAGGGGTTCCGAGATACAAACCAGGAGAACACAAAAAAAGTAGTGTATTTAGCAGAAAGGATAGGGTTTTCGTCGAAGAAAAGTGGGAAACGTTGTTAAACCTGAGAAAAAATTAGAGAAATTCTCCAAGGGAAAAGGTATTTTTCAAGTTTTGTCAAGCAAGTATGGCTTATAGTGAGTGTAAAAGACAATCATCACTGAAAATAAGACACAAACATTTGCTTAGATTTTAGATTTTGCTGGTTATTTTTTAACGTGCAAGAATAAAAAGCATTTTCTGGAGTCCCCCAAGGCTCTATGTTTGGTCCTCTTGTTATTTTCAATTACATAAATAGTCTTTCCTATCCCAGTGGCAAGATTCTTTGCATGCTTTGCAACAATTTTGGAGTCTTTTATCTCTTTTTCTCCAAGGGAAAAGGTATTTTTCAAGTTTTGTCAAGCAAGTATGGCTTATAGTGAGTGTAAAAGACAATCATCACTGAAAATAAGACACAAACATTTGCTTAGATTTTAGATTTTGCTGGTTATTTTTTAACGTGCAAGAATAAAAAGCATTTTCTGGAGTCCCCCAAGGCTCTATGTTTGGTCCTCTTCAATAAAAGTTAATGTATTTATCAGAAAGGATAGGGTCACCGTCTAAGAAACGTACGAAACGTTGTTAAAACCTCAGAAAAAAGAGAAAAAAAAGTTCCCTTTTCACGTAAAAAGGTCAAAACAGTTAGTTCATACCGAATATAACTCACATTTTCTGTTAGTAGTGACTTTTATTCTGTGTTTATAAACGAATCTAAAAAGATTTTGCTGGGGGTTTTTTCAATTTGTAAGAGTGAAAAGCATTTTCTGGAGTCCCTCAAGGCTCTATGTTTGGTCCTCTTGTTATTTTCTATTACATTAATCATCTTTCCTATCCCAAAAGCAGATTCTTTTCACTCTTTATAGCAATTTTGGACTCTTTTTATCTCTTTTTTAAAAGGGACGAAGGAATTTTTCCAGTTTTGTCAAGTGAGTATTGTTCATAATGAGTGTAAAAGACAACCATCACTGAAAATAAGACACAAATACTTGCTTAGATTTGAGATTTTGCTGGTTATTTTCTAAAGTGTAAGAATAAAAAGCATTTTCTGGAGTCCCCCAAGGCTCTATGTTTGGTCCTCTTGTTTTTTGTGTTCATGTAAATAGTTTTTCTTGCCTCAATAGCAGATTCTTTTTACTCCTTACAAGTAACATTTTTCTGGTCCAGTCAGCTGAGTGAGGCTCAGATTAAATCTAAATTTGACAAAAAATGAGACACAAACACTTGTTTTGATTCAGTTTTTTTGCCATGTGCAGAGAAAGTTTTTCGTCCAGGATTTAAAATCTGCAGCGCTGGAATGTGAGCTGAGAGGAGGAGCAGAAGGAGGAGGAGGAGGAGGAGGAGGAGGAGGAGGGCATCAGTGTGAGTGACAGAGCAGGAAAACAGATTAGAGGAGAGATTACCGAGACAACAGCTGCTTTCTTCATCCCTCCGTTCAAACCTCCTCCTCCTCCCGTCGTCTCTCCACACGATCATTATTCTCTGCTTCACTCTGATCTGTATTTATGAGCTTTTAAACATTTATTGTCCACACTCGTGAGCCCGACACACACACACACACACACACAGCCGTCAGTCTGTCTGATAAAACATCAGATATAACTTTCAGTAATAAACACTGATCTCTGAAGGAGTTTTGGACTCATTTAAGTCCTGAATCTTCTCAGAAATGTAACAGAAATGTTGCTGAAGGAGGCAAAAAAAATAAGATTAAGAAACTTAAAGACAGAAAAATGAAGTATTTCACTTCCAGATTGTGCTTTTAGTGACATAATTAATCTGAAAATGAGCTTTGGCATCAACATTTTGATTTAGTTTGTGCAAAAAGAGAACACACAAGTCTCATGACATGTTTTTTTTTAATCTGATCTCCAACTGCTCCCTGACATTTAACACTTCTTAAATCTGATAAGACTGTTGCACACAAATGGAAATGAAGATTAAAATCTGATCCAACCTGCAGAAACCAACACAAAGAGAAGCAGAGCAAATATTATCAGCTGTGAAACCAAATATTTAAAGCTGCAGATTTCAGAGGAAAAGCAACAACAGTTGACTGACTGTAATTATTCACAGTTCATGCAGGTGTTGTTATATTTTTGTAATTTCTAAATTTAAACTCTGCAGCTGACATGTTTAGATTTTTATCTGGAGAATTTTTGGAGCCTGGATTGTTCTTTTCATATTTATAAAGCAGCGTTTGATTTACTACAATTATGAATCTGATAATTAAATTTGTAAAAGTAAAATACTAACCCCCGTATATGTCTGTTCTGACTGCTAAAGATCCAAAATGATCTTCATTTTTTTGGGGTTTCTCCTTTTTG
Source organism: Thalassoma bifasciatum (assembly GCA_008086565.1). Classification (NCBI taxonomy): domain Eukaryota; kingdom Metazoa; phylum Chordata; class Actinopteri; order Labriformes; family Labridae; genus Thalassoma; species Thalassoma bifasciatum. Next base: position 164,307 of record RPOG01001057.1, on the reverse strand, counting down.
GTGAAGATGTTTCCAACATGCTCAAATATATTTAACAATTACTTTCCAAATAAATGGTATAATAGACTTAATTCACATAAAAGTATACCTTCTAAGTTAACTAAGGTAGTTATCAAATGTCAATGTATTATCACAAGTGTAGGCAGGATACTGTTTTGAAATCATTTCATTTTATGAGTTGCAGAAAAATGTTAAACATTCTTACAAACACACATTTAACAAAAATAGTCATAAGTAATTGTTATAACTAAACAGCAAACAGCATGTAAATTTCAATCAATTCTATGAAATAAAACCAAAGTTATGACAAAATAACTTTTGGTATTGGTGGAGTTAAAAAGGAGGGTTAAAAAAGTTTCATATTTATCCTTTTTTTTGTTTTTTAAAACAAATCCTGGACATATTTCGCGTCATTTCTGATGAATTTAAGCGTTTCTTTTCTAAAATCTCTCCGCTTTCACTGCTCCTCCGTGGGTCCAGAAGCGTCAGGCAGCTCGGTGTCTCCTCCAGCCGGCCTCGTGCTCTCCTCCCCCGGGCTTCTCCCTCGGCTGTCCCCCGCCGCGCTCCCCGGAGCTCCGTGCGTAACGGCTCGGTGCCAAACACGGAGGCTGCGCGCTTTTGTCCCCGGAGACGGAGGAGAAGAAAAGAAGAGAAAATCCAGGAATAATGGCAGATTTGCAAATGTTTTTCAATTGATTTGACTCAATGAACGCTGGATTTTCTTTCTTTTTTTTGGGGGGGGGGGACTCTTTCTTTCTTTAAGGAGAGTTTGGCTGCAGCCGCTACGCACGCGGGCCGAGCGGGAGTTTATTAATAGAGAGGCGCGTCTTTATTGAAGGAGGACACGCTTTAATGAGCTTTTTACAACAAAAAGCTCCTCAGTGAGTGTGTCCCGGTGTCCTCTCTGCCTTTATACTCGCTCCACACGGCCAATAAGAATCCACTTTAGCCCCGAAAAGACGACGGGAAGTCAGGAGGCGGAGGGAGCGGCAGGTGACTGGCACGCGTAAATACAAGAGGACAAGAGGAGGCAGACAGAGAGAAAGAAAGGAGGAGAGAGAGAGGGAGTCCTGAGGATGGAGGGAGGTGAAAGGAGAAGAGAGAGACGTGAGGAGGAGGTGGTGGGAATGAGCCCAAATGGCGCACTAATATTGTTCCGCTAACGTGATTAGCGCTGAGCTGCAGCCTCATCAGTATTCATGCGGGCCGGACAGACGCTAATAATCCTCCTTTAAAAGCCTTTTAATGATCATCACAGGCTGTCAGCTGCTCCGGGATCAAAATCAAACGCTCCCTCTTGTTCTGCAGGGTTTTCTGTTTTTCTCTCTCGCTTTTTTTTTTTTTTTTCAGCTGTTTTCTCACCACTCTTCATCACCGGCTTCATCTTCATCAGAGGCTCCTTTAAACCTCAACATGAAGAAGAAGAAACATAAAACATATGTTCACATTTCTGCACAAGAGGCGGATGCACTAATATCTATAACTTCTTGTTTCCGTGTATATATACACACCTGGCCAAAAAAAAAGGTCACACTCTAATATTTGGCTGGACCCATTGTTTCCATAAGCTTCTGCAATGTCACAGATTTATTTCCATCCAGTGTCTCATTAATTTATTTTTCACCAAGATCTTGTTTTGATGATGGTAGAGTCTGACCGCTGCACAAAGTTTTCTCCCGAACATCCCAAAGATTCTCAATGGGGTTAAGGTCTGGACTCTGAAATAGACGTCTCATGCTCCCTGAACCACTCGTACACTATCTGAGCCCCATGAATTCTGACATTGTCATCTTGGAATAACCTGAGCAACTGCAGCAACCCCAGATCATAACACTGCCCCCACAGGCTTGTACAGTAGGCACTACACATGATGGGTGCATCACTTCACCTGCCTCTCTTCTTACCCTGATGCGCCCATCACTCTGGAACAGGGTAAATCTGGACTCATCAGACCACATGACCTTCTTCCATTGCTCCAGAGTCCAATCTTTATGCTCCCTAACAAACTGAAGCCTTTTTTTCCGGTTAGCCTCACTGATTAGTGGTTCTCTTAAAGCTACACAGCTGTTCAGTCCCAATCCCTTGAGTTCCCTTCTCATTGTGTGTGTGGAAATGCTCTTACTTTCACTATGAAACATAGCCCTGAGTTCAACTGTTGTTTTTCTTCCATTTGAAGGTTCCTTAGTGTTTACCATAGACTGTATAATGAGTGGGCGTAACGACGTTTGTCTCAAACTGAAGCCTCCAGCAGATGCCCCGCCCCCTGGTGTCTGGCTGCAGTATAGGTCATAAGCCCCGCCCCCTGGTGTCTGGCTGCAGTATAGGTCATAAGCCCCGCCCCCTGGTGTCTGGCTGCAGTATAGGTCATAAGCCCCGCCCCCTGGTGCCTGGCTGCAGTATAGGTCATAAGCCCCGCCTCCCCATGTATTCCAGATATGAGCCGGGAAAACTTTAAAAAATTACGATACCTCGTAGAAACGTTTCTCTCATCTTTACACTAAGATAGTATGATGATGTCATTTGGCTGCATGGTGTTCAGGTGTTTGTGACGATTGTGAATTAAAAACCTTTTTTTTTGAATGGTCTGTAGTGGACTCAGCTGCACACACTCTTCTGTTCGCTCAGTGTGGTCGACTCAGACGTATAGTTTATTGCTTCTGTTGGTCCCAGAGCATCATGGGAAACATTTGGACCCGATCCAGATCGCCATTACATATTTTAATGTTTAATCAGGTCAGACACACACACAGTTCATCTGTACTTACCGAGCTCTTTCCTGTACTTTATGACCACTGACACACACACACACACACACACACACACACACACACACACAGTGCCAGTAAGCGTGGAGTCTTTAGTTCGTCTCGTTTCCTGTCTGATTTCTCCATCAATCATTATCTCTCCACCATCTCCATCTTCATCTCTCTACATTTAACCTCCTTCAAAATAAAAGCCCCTTTGAATAAAGATTAGAGTTTTACACCGGTAAAGACAATAAAAACATAATTCTGAATCCTTTAAACATGTTTGAATCTGCGAGTAGCTCCAAAAACTGGACCCTTAACAGAATCTGATACCCATAAATATAAATCTGGATAAAGAGGTGAAATCTTAATAACATAACTCCGTCCCTCCATCGCTCCACTCCTCCCTCGGTGCTGCTTCATCCATCCCTGGAGGTCAGGAGGTGTGTGTGAGAGTGTGTGTGTGTGATTACAGTAAAGTCTTAATGACAGATGACATCACACTAACAGTCAGACCATCTGTCTCCGCTCTGGGAACATGAATAAATGATAAATCCCACTTTTCATGTCAGGACATGAAGAGATGCTGTGACGGCAGCTCACACACACACACACACACACACATTGACCCTGCAAACACACACACACAGCTTTGAAGTCTGCATTTAAGTTCCCATGAAACTGAAACGGATGAGATTTAACATGAGTGGGTTTATAATCCACAATCTTTAAAGAGGGGTATTGTACTTTTTTTTTGTTTTGTTTTATTTTGTCCCTCTGGTGCTTTTATTGTATCCCTTACAGCTCAAATAATCCTTATTTTTCTCTCCTTGGTGTTTCAGAAAACCCTTATATTTCAGCCTCTGTTTTAACCGCTGTCCCTTTAAGGCTTCTCACGGCACAGACCCCCCTTCTCTCTGATTGGCCAGTCAGCTGACTCAAGCAAAGTGTTGCAGACTGAGGCTGAAATGATGTTTTTCTAAAATACCAGTGAGAGAAAAATAAAAAAAAACTTTTCTTTTAGCTGAAAACCATGAAAAAAATAATCACTTTTTAAAGATTGTCCTGGCTCCGGAAGTACCGAAAGTCACGTACATACCAAGCCAAAAAAGAGCCGAAATTTGCGTATTTACAGCCTGGTACAAAAACCGTATCCTGTCTAGATCGCTAATTTTGCCTATGGCTTGCACTGTACAGGGGTGAATTTTTGTCCGACTCAGCTGTTTGGATAATATTGACATCGAGAGCTTGTGTTTTCAAAAGTTTGAGTTTTTGGTCGGCTGAAATGTTGTTTCCATGTTAACAGGAGACTGAGTTTCACCAGAAGACAGTTCTTGTGTAAACACAAAGTCAGTGTTTCAGGGTGACACATTTACGTCACATTCAGCTTTGTACGTGCACATTAAATCGTTTCGTTCTTGTGCTGCTGAATCTACTGAGTACCTTCTACCAAAATGAGCATTTTTTGCACCATTTCCGCAAGAAGTTTTTAATTTAAACTCCAGATAAACGGCTCACCTCTCCTTCAGATTCTATACTGTTGTCGTGTGTGTGGCTCATTGACTGTATCTAGAATGAACAGCGTGTTTTCCGCCTGTCACCGTTCTACGATTTTGAAGCCAAAAAACCCCGTTTCTCTAGCCGCCATTGTGCAGCCAGAGTCTGCGCAGTAGAGAATTTCCAGTGGAGCCAAGTAAAAGAGAGAAATAAAAATATTTATTTCTTCTTCTTCAGAAGGTTTAGTCTCCTTTTGGCTCTTTCCTGAAGTTTCTTATATCCCCGATAAAAACTACTCACGAACGGCAGCTGTCAACTATCGTAAAACGAAACTTATAACACGGGTTTTAACGTCCAATAACTAATGAGAGACTAACTTCTCAGAAAAAAAAACAGCTGAACACCATGCAGCCAGATGACATCGTCATACCACCTTAGTGTAAGGATGAGAGAAACGTTTCTACCAGGTATCGTAATTTTTTTAAGTTTTCCCGGCTCATATCTGGAATACATGGGGAGGCGGGGCTTATGACCTATACTGCAGCCAGACACCAGGGGGCGGGGCTTATGACCTATACTGCAGCCAGACACCAGGGGGCGGGGCATCTGCTGGAGGCTTTAGTTTGAGCAGTATGTCGTTACGTCCACTCATTATACAGTCTATGGTTGTCGTGTGTGTGGCTCCTACAGTTATATCGCCATCTTCAGGCCTGATATGTGTACTACAGTGTTTTCAGTCCCTCAGCGTTTCTGTGTAAAATGCAGATTTTTTTTCATTGCGATTTCCTTGATATATTGTTGTGCAAACGGAGCCTTGACGTAGTTTCAGTGAAAATCGAAGCCTGTTGTATCTGATCCAGGAGCTGAAACGCAGTCAGAACGAGATGAAGCGTTTTTTATTGGTCCAGTTTCATTGTTTCAGTGTTGGTGTGTTTGTCAGATAAAGACACAGTCAGTCAGAAAGAATGAGCCTGTTTATTAGCCCTCATGTTAATCATCATAATCATCCACCTGCCTCTCCCTCGGCCACCGACAGTCTCGTGGCTCGGGTTCATACACAACTCTATCGGTCAATAGAATCTAATAGAAAAATCTGCAGGTTACAGTTAGGACGTCTGTCCATTAGAAAAACAACAGAAACCATGAAACCAAAAAGCTCCCCGTCACCCCTGCAGGACGAGAGGTTGGGACTAGGAAGATCTAAAGTGGAGCGCACGGACGCCGCGGTGTCGTGTCCAGTTCTGGGACCCTGAACTGAGACAGGACACCGGTAACGCCGCTCCGCTCCGGTGTTTCTCAATAATTATTCGGGGGGAGTAAAACCCCCATACTACAGCTCTCCTCGCCTCAAGAGCCGCCACGCTAACCAGCTGCAGGACCGTTCAACACGCCCGCGGCGCTCGCTCAGCTGTGATCACATGGTCCGATTTACAGACGCGTTGAAAAAAAAAAAAAAACAACACAAATCCAAACACCTTTTCAACGTGACGCTGCCCCAGACGGGGACAGAAAGACGAGGAGAAGAGAGACAGTTAGCCTAGCAGTCTTGAGACTATATATAACACATACATCTCTTTGCAAATCGGTTAGACACAACATGTGAATTAAACAATCTCATTTTGAACAGGATAACAAAGTACATTTTTAACTGGAGAGCACCCACCAGAGAGTGGAAATTTACACAAACCATATTATCTTATCGACAAACTGAATATTCATAACTGGATGAACAGATTTAAATAGACCCCTGTACAGGAGAACTCATTATTATCGTCGTCATTAATTATTATTATCGTCATCATCATCATCGTCACACATACACGAAGCAGAACCACTGATTCAAAAATTCAACTCAACGACAGCCAGATCCCCCTCAACAAGACAAACCTCTCTGTGGTCCGACACGCGCAACAATGTTCGGCTAACACACGGAGATACACACGCCAGACGCCAACACACACAACGCTAACAAGTACGTAGCTCAGCTGGAATTACAAAAAACACTCAACGATTTTTCTTACGGCTTCTCACAAACATCCAAATCTAATCACGCGACGTCGACGAAGAAGAAGAAGAAGAAGAAGTGAATTCGGTCGGAAAGGTGGTTTTGACTAGAAAAGCAAAAAAATATTTTCTCGTTTAAATTTGTATAAAAGTGCCGAACACACTCCCAGCCTCAGCAAACACACACACACACACACACAATGTTGAAGTAACTTAATAGTATAGCTAACGAAAAATGATACAGAGCTAGCGCACAGTTACGACAATCCCGCGGTTTGCGAAGTTAAGGTTTGAGCAGCTCGTTGTGTGCTGTCGGTAACAAAAAATGCGCTTTGAGCCATAAACACGCGTACATTACTCACAGTATTAAGCTAACGCACATTCGCACATGTTTCCGCCACCTCACGCTAAGCTAAGCTAAGCTAATCTGCTTGTCTCGAGATGGCACATTTAAGCTAATGAAATCCAGAATCACGAGGGGCTTCATAGACGCTGCACGCACGACTTCGGGTGATAGAAACGCGTTTGTACGACTCACAGTAAAGCTACAAAACAAACAGTCAAAAGCTAACGCATGTTTGGCGTTTTCTGCCAATTCACGTAAAAGTTAAACTAACGAAAATCAGCAAATGCTACAAGCTATCATAGAGTGGATTTTAGGATGATTACTCTGAGACAAACTGATCGCAAATGACTCACAGCATAAATTTGGGGCATTACTATACTAATGCACATTTAGCACCACAAGCTAACACACCCGCCATACAAGCTTGTTAGCAAACAAAAACTCACCTAATGCTTTGAACTGTCAGTGACGACTTTAACCAACGGCACGTGCGATGTCAAGCCACTGCTAACGTTAAGCTTATGTAGATTTAGCTTACCCTGTTTAGCGGACAAAACGCAATTTGGGCTTGTTTTCAGGGAGCGGACAAGATTTTACCGCTTTTGCTAAAGGTGTAGTTAGCGGTAAAAGAACACGGAGCCTAATTTGAGTATTATTGGACACAGTAAGCTGGTAAAATTAGATGCTACACAGCACAGCGCGAGCGACAAATTTTTAGGCGGTTCTTTGGAACTTCTTTAGCTTTTTTTTGTCAAGATAGCAAAAACCTACACTGTACACAATTCACATAATTTTGACGCCACCATTTTTTCTAATATTTAAGATCAAAGAGATATGTCGCGAGTGTGGAACGAGAAAAAAGTCATCGAGCAATCGAAGCGAAGAGCGACGCGCGCCGGATAACTAGCAGCCACAACATTCATTCGGCTAACGAGCGTTTTCAGTGAGAGCCAAATTCCAACGCTAACACAAACTGTCCGCAACCTGTACATTCGGCGAATAAAAAGACAGAGTTCAACCACATTCGTTCGGCTGACACACAGTTGAGGTAACACACATCTTTTTGCTGACTAGCGCATTTAGCCAACACGCTAAAACATTGCTTATAGAATCGATAACTTCATTGTTCAGCTCCTAAAACTTCTTCTACAAACAAATCGGCAAAGTAGAAATGCAGAACTAAGATACAACAACAATAATAAAGTTTCACTCTGTAAGAAAATAACAAATTTCCCCCTTTTTTTGTCATGAAAGTCGAGGCGGGGAAACGTGGTGTCGGCTGGAGGTTAAATCCTGTGGAGGACACAGAGTGTTTGACCACAGAGAGATCTGGCTTTAGACAACGCAATATAAATCGGCATTTATTTATCATTACATCATAAAAACTAAAGAATCACTATAGAGATACAGGAATAAGAACTATCATCAAACCAAAAAGAAAACAATAATCGCGTCATTGCACCTCCAAGATGGCGACTGAACAGGTAAAATTAGAGAACAAACAGACCCAGCGAGCACAAATTTAGTACAAAAAACAGTTTTGTCTCTGACGGTAAAACATTAAATTTCCATCTGACGCTATTAAAATATTTCTATGCCAAAATAAAAAAAAAAAAAATAACTGAGAGTCAACACACACAATCTGACGCATGCTTTAAAACATTATCATGAACAAAATAATAATAATAATAATAATAATAATATCTGATTTTCTTACTCAAGACTGCTAAGCCTTATACCGTTTTCTTATTGGAAAATAAAACTAGACAAAATAAAGATTATACTGGATTTTTTGTTCAAAGCCACACTGATACATCTTTAAGTTCAAGTTTGATAAAAAAAAAAATAAAACAAAAACAAAAAAAAACAAAAAAAAAACAGGTCTACACTGTGGGGAGACCAGAGGCTAGTCCAAAAAAATCTGCCTGACAAAATATCGACTTTGTAAGGTTAAAAAACAGAAAGAAAAGAGTTCGTGATTTTTCAGTTAATCCTTAGTTTTCTCTACAAAAGGAAGGAGGAAGCGGCAGAGCGTTGCGAGGAAACCCCGATTCGGTTGCCTTCGACGACCATCCGAGGCCTTCACCGGCGAGGGAGGAGCCTCTAGTGATCCTGAAGGAACAGGAAGTGACATCACAGTTCAGTAACAGATCAGTGAGGCTTAAAACTCATGTAGGAAATATTTTGGCTGTTTTCCAAACCTCCTAATACTCTGGCTGAAATTTCTCAGTCTGCAACGGACCAGTCTACCTGACATACTGTTTCCCACAATGCACGGCACTAATGTTGTTTGTCTGTGCAGGAGCATCAGGTTTATGTGAATAACTGACACCTACTGGAATAAATCAGCACAACTACAACACTACAACAAAAATGGGAAACGGTCTGTGAGATAGAAGTGAAGTGACAGGAAAGAAACACCTGTTATGGCGCTTTTCCACTGTGCAATTCCAGCTCTACTCTTGGTTATCTTTTCCTCTAGCCCGACTACAGACTCACGGTGGGCGTGGATCTTATAACACAGCTGCGCTAAAGTGCTGCGCAGAAGTGCGTGCATGTTCATCTATAACGCCACACAAACATCATTTTGTACTAACATATGTGCCACCGTGGTCTTTAAAGGAAAAAAAAAAGCTTTCTAAAGATTTCATTAAAGTAATACAGCGGCTCAATGTCGGTCGTCATGACAACGGAGGTAAACAACAGCCTCGTGCTGCTGCACGTGGAGGAAAACGAAGGAGCTGCTTCCTGACATCAACTCTTCCCTGGATCCAGTGAGATCACTTTAGTTTTTGATTTTTGGGCCTGGTATAGCAGAGATTTTTTGTTGATCAATCATTCTTCTTTGAACTGGTTTTCCTTTTTGGTTCCCTGTGGATTAATGGACTGATTGGTGCTTAAAGACTCTCGTGGCAGACAGATCGCTCCTGCACCGACGAACTTTGATTTAATTTAAAAGACTCTTTAAACCAAACTATCTTTGCTGTTAACTTCTTTTTGGTTTAAAAAGGACTTTTAACTTATTTAGGAATCATGAAGGAGCATTTTAGGGCTGTATTTTGTCTTCATTCAGTCTGGTTCTGTGCCGTCAGGTTTAAATGTCATTAAAAACCCGTCGCTGACTTATTCCTTTGCCTCTTGTAAGTGATTTGTTCAGAGTCAGAAGCTGCAGAGACGACATTCTCTGACCAATGAGTGACCGGCAGTCCGTCCACGTCACCTTTTAGTATCGGCTTTACTCGAAAGTAAGTACATGTGAAAGTAGTAGGTGGTTTGGAAAACAGCCTTTGACTCCTGGTTTTTGTCATGTCAGGTGTGTTACCTGTATCTGGGCGGGGTTCCACAGGTAGGGCTGCTGTCTGTAGTATTCTGCTAACACTGCAGTGTAATCTGGCACCGAACTCTGCTGAGACGACTGACCTGCAGACGCACAAGGAGACAGGAACAACAAACTGTTTTATATTTGTCACCACGACCTGCAATAACCAGGTAGAAATGCTGCTAATGACACCTGTATGAAAGTATGGACGGCATGCCAGCTCTCCAAAAGTAAAGCCAAAACTGTAAGAAGTCCTAAAGTATTACAAGAAGTTTTGTAGCTGTTATCAGTACGATTAGTTATTTGAGACACTGAAGTCTGTGTGTGCGTTTGGTGTGCTTGTGTGTTTGTGTTCGTGTGTGTGCATGTGACCCTGTGTGTTGGTCAGTGATGCAGATAAACAATCACTTGAGTATCTTTCTTCATCAGTGTTTTGATCTGTAGGTATAAACAGGTGTGTCAGATCACAGGTCTCCATGGTAACCTGCTCGTTAGGCTGTTTGAAGCTGCAGCTGTTTGATTTAACTGACAGACAGTTGATGAGGAGCTGGATTTGAGCCAGGGACAAGGGTGTGAATATCCTGTTCCTGTGCAAAAACCGTAAGAGATAGCAGAAAAACAGTTTCCTGATGACCTTCCCAAGGCTTAGGAGTATCTATTGATGTAAATTTCATGTCTGTTGAGCCACAGGTTTTACCAGAAATTTGAGTTAAAAAAGTGTTACTTTTTCTTAATCTCTCAGAAAGTCCCCTGAAAATTAACATTAGAGCAGATGGGGGCAGATGATGACTTTCTGTGACAGTTAGCCACCTGCAGGCTTTGTTCTTTGTCCTTTTGGTGTCAAGGGTCATTAATCAGAAGCAGAACAAGATTACCTACGGTTTGAGCCCAAATTTGTGTTTGTGGAGTGAAATTTGTGGCTCCTCGGCCTGTTTATCTAAAAAGTTTCCAGGTCATTTCTCTCCTGGTCCACACTCTAAAATTCAAATCCTCACTCTACAGTTTGAACATTCCACCACATACACACCAATGTTAAACTGCTGCAAGGGCTGATAAACTTCATGACCTTTGAAGGAGTTTTGTGAAGAAACTATAAATGATAGAAAGAAGCTGAAATATACTGAAGAAAGCCAAATGATGGCTGAACATTTTGCAGGTTGAATGAAGTTTCTGGCTGAAAGTATGACTGAATGAGAAGGGTCTGAATGAGGCTGAAGAATTGGCCGAAATCTTCAGACTCTGAAGATCTCCCAGTCATTCCAGATGGAAGAAAAATTGTGAAAAAATTGAAATATCCCTGAAAGTATAAGTAAAACCGGTCTGAAAAGTCACAGCGTACCAGTCCTGAACGAGCCAGTTGTTTTGAAGTCTGAACGGTGAAAATCGGTTGAAATTTGTGGAAGAAGAAGCGAATAAAAAAAGTGGGCGGAAGAAGAAGAATAAACTTTTTGGACATAGAAGAACATAAGCTGTGAATGCCTTGCTGCATTCACAGCAATAACACGAACACAAGAATCTGTTCTTCTGTGATGTGATCTGGATCCACCTGAAGGATCTTTGTCATTTTACAGGAAGGATTAATGTGAGTTTTAGTAAACCGAGAGTCCCCGAGGGTGTGACGACCGGATTGGCTGCTTCTGTGCACGCTCGGCTGCATAAGCACAACATGAACGCTGCATTCAACATCCAGTAAATTTGTGTTAAGAGTCTGACTATTACAGGTGATATTAAAGGAATCAAAGAGGTGTTTTACTCTGTTTCTTGTAGTAGTCCTCCCAGGCCTTACTGTAGTCTGTCATCAAGCTCTGAGGCTGGTTCTGCTGACCTACGAGACACAAACACAGACGGTTAGACTGTGTTTTTACTGACACACTCACTCTCTTTCTTTATCCTCACATCAATAAACCACTGCAGTTTGCTCTAAAACTACCAAGTTTTTCTTCCGTAAACATGATACAAGGGTCAATGACAAAAAGAGGGTCTAAAAACTTATTTTTAAAAAGTTCTTTGAAAATAGATAAAAACATATTTCTGAGAGAAGAATTATGTTTTCTAACAGATTTCAGTCGTTGACCAACATTTCAAAGTTTTTAGGTTCATTATTTTTTAGTATTTTTAATTTGAGCACCCAAAAATGTCAGGTGGCTCAACCAAATATATGAAAATATATTTATATGTTCCTGTTATTTTTTCTGTGTGAAATTATTGGCAAGTATCTCTCAAGTTTCTGTAGTGACTCATACATTTTCATTATGTGTGTTTCATTTCTTTTATTTGTGAATAAGATAAATAATTTGATGTTAAAATANTCACAAATGTCATTTGGGCTCCTCTGGCTGATGCAGTTTCCTGTTTCCTGTTTTATTCTCTTCACTTTAAAATAAAAGTCTAATGTTACGGTTGCACCACCCTGACATTTGACAAGGTGAAAATTACGGGACAAAAGTTTTTTACATTTCTCAACAGCTTTAAAATTCTTTTTATTTGCAAAGAATGTTTTATTTAAAAAGGTTCAAGCATAAAATAATGCCACTGTATTTTTAATTTCCATTTACAATAACTGACATTCAATTTTATCTCAAATTAATGACGCCTATGAACAGTCCTGCCAACGTGGTGGACTGTAAAACCCCCAAACTCCTTGGTTTTGTGTTTTTTTGTACAATATAAAATTATCAAATTTCTACACAAGTTTATTGTGTCCAAAGTATCTTTAAAGAAATACATGTGATGAAATACTCAATTCATGATGGAAGGAAATATTGCACTCGGACTCAAAAAAAGGGACGTCACGTCATTGACCCACAAACAGCACGTCGTACTTGTGCGTCACCATGGCAGGTTTAATAATAAACAACTGATCAAAACCTTAAGACCAGTTGAAAAATTGCACATCTTCTCATTTTTCTCTGTTGGATCTTGACAAGGTTCCAAGTGGAGTTTCAAAATATAAAAAGAAGAAATTGAATGAGACAAACTAATTGTAGTAAGTCATTTACTGAAAACAATTAAAGTGAAATAGTCTGTTCATCAGCTGATCAAAACTTTAAGACCACAGCTGAAAAAAACCCTGAAACGGAAATAAAAGTTTGAAGTTTGGAAGAAGAAGAAGTCCTTTATCAAAACACCAAAATTTCTCCTCCATGGCGTAGCTGAGCAGGATCGACCTGATGTTGGTTATAAGATATTAATCCAGAGGAAGAAAACCCTGATCCTTTGGATTGTTATCAAAGCAGCTTCAATAAGACGTCACACATCTCACATCAAATGAAGTGCAGAAGTTTGACTTTTCTGTGTGGCAGTTTTTATTTTTCAATTTAAGGAACTGGATTATCTCTCAAAAGGCTTTAAATATTTCACTTTCCATGAAATGAATATGGAAAATTGGACATTTTTCTGCTCTGGGTTGACTAAGAATGAATAATATGGTATAAGTGTGTGTGTGTGTGTGTGTGTGTGTGTGTGTTACCAGGGTCTTGTTGTCCGGGGTTCTGCCAGCTGGTCTGGTAGGTGTTTCCCCAAACGCCGGTCAGAAAGGTCTGACCGCTGCCACAGCTGCACACAAACAAACAAACAAACAAACAAACAAACAGTTTTCTTATTCAATACATCATGAAAATTTAAGTTTGTGCTTCAGAGAATCATAAAATATCCACAGAGAAGAAAACCAAGCAACGTACGAGAGGAAACGCTGAACAATGCAAAAATCACGGCGTTTCACCCTGAACTGCAAAAAAAACAAGACTAAAAAAAAATCTGTTTGCATGGAAATGCTGGGGGACTTAAAAACGCTGCAGTATCAAGTCAGGACTGCAGAGGAAGAAGTGCTGAAGAAGAGGTGAGCCAGTCATCTGGAGTTTATATTAAAAACTTCTTCGCTGATTGTAGAAAAAGTGCAATAAATGCACATTTTGTTGGAAGGCAGTCAGTAGATTCAGCAGCTCAAGAAATCAACAGTAGGTCGCTTTTGTTGCTGTTGTTTGGTTTTTCATTGGCACAGTGAAAATTTAATGTGCACACTCAAAACTGAGCTTGATGCCAGAGTCTCCACTGAAAACTCCGGCTTGCTGTTTGCATGGCAACGGTGGAACAACGTTTTGGAACAATTCCACTCTGGAGGCTGTTTTCAAAAGTTTGCGTTTAGGTTGTGTAAACGGGGGCTGAAACGCAACAAAACTTTTGGGTTTCACCCTAAAACTGCTCTTGTGTTAACCCCTGAACTGAAGAACCATGAGGTCAAAATCCATCAGTGCACTGCAAAAACAGAAATCTAAGCAAGTCATTATGTCTTATTTGTAGTAAAAATTGTCTTATTGTTCTTAATTTGAGCCACATTCACCAGACCAGGTCATAAAAATGTCTTATTTCAAGTTTTTTTAAGACAAAAATGAGGTGTAAATTGCTTGTAACAAGTTAAAAAATCTGCCAATGGGATAAGACAAATTTGCCCGGGAAGTTTCTTGAAATTAGAAAGATGTCTTAAAACAAGAATCTTTTATCTTATCCCATTGGCAGATTTTTTGTTAACTTGTTACAAGCAATTGATGCCTCATTTTTGTCTTTAAAAAACTTGAAATGAGACATTTTTACGACCTTGTCTAGTAAATGTGGCTCAAATCAAGAATAGTAAGACAAATTTGACTAAAAATAAGACATAATGACTTGCTTAGATTTCAGTTTTTGCTGCGTGACACCTTATTTGAAAGATTAAAGTCTCTAGTTTCAGAAAATGTCATGTTTTTAAAGTTCACATCAGGATAAATGCAGCGAAAACCCTGTCAGAGGAATGGCAAAGGGCCCGCCGGCGGGCCCAGGGAACTAAGGGGTGCGGTGACTTACTTCTGGTGTGTGGCCGGACCCTGGGTGAAGGGGCTGAAGCCAAATCCTCCGTTACTCATGATACCTGAACCCTAAAGATGATATGAAAGAGAGAAATTAAACATTACATTCTTTTTTTCTTCCAAAATAACATTACAATGATGGTTATTCCTGTAATATTTTTTAAATTTTGTCATTAAGAGGACTTGGCTGAGATAATTCAGTATGTTCATCCCAACAAACTGGTTTAAAAAATGTCAACACAGTGAAAATGGTTGGAAAAGCTCAACAGGTGGCCTCTGTTTTTCTGTCTGGAGGTGCGTTTGTTTCGCTCACCCCAATCTTGTCGTCTATGAGCTGACGGGCCAGGTCCATCTGCTGGGCGGTGCCTCTGATTGTGAAGACCCGGGTGTTGGGGTCGGTGGATGGGGGAGGGTTTCTCTGCAGCTCCACATGAGCTCCAGACTGCTGGTTAATACTCTTTATGGTTTCTCCACCTGCCAATGAGAGGTGAGACTTTAAGATGTAGTTTCTCAGACTTAAGGTGAAATTCAAAATTACTCCTCACAATTTGGGCTGGTTAGAAAAATCAAACAGCTTCTCCATTATCTGCACATTTCATTTTGACTGTTGGTAGATTTGAAACCAGATAAGAAAACCTGGAGCGTTACACTAAAATTTCACACATTCAGGATGTTTCAGAGCGTTTTTTCCTGCAGTTACAGGTTTGTAAAAACACAGAATAAAGCACACATGACAAAAATCTTTATAAAGAGACCACAGATATTTGCAGCACTTCAAATGTTGGAGTAAACGTCGTCATGTTTTGAGATTTATACCCATTTGTGTTCCTCTATTCTGAAGTTTCAACTCAGTAAAAATGAATTTCTTGATGCTTCTCTCTGGTTTTATACATAAAATAAGTGTGTTTATGGGTCAATGACGTGACGTCCCCTTTTTTTGTGTCCGAGTGCAATATTTTCTTCCATCATGAATTGAGTATTTCATCACATGTATTTCTTTATTCTATGAAACCTGTATTTGAACACATCTTTAAACTATTAAACTATAACATGTTTTTTTGTGTTTTGGTTCCTCAAACCCCCAAAATGTCAGGTGGTGCAACCGTCCTGACAAGTATCCACAGTAATTAAACTCTAAAAATTGAATGTCAGTTATTGTAAATGGAAATTAAAAATACAGTGGCATTATTTTATGCTTGAAACTTTTAAAATAAAACATTCTTGGCAAATAAAAAGAATTTTAAAGCTGTTGAGAAATGTAAAAAACTTTTGTCCCGTAATTTTCACCTTGTCAAATGTCAGGGTGGTGCAACCGTAACATTAGACTTTTATTTTAAAGTGAAGAGAATAAAACAGGAAACAGGAAACTGCATCAGCCAGAGGAGCCCAAATGACATTTGTGACCAAGTGGAAAAGTTTGTAGATTTCTCTGAAATACTGATAAAAAAGGTTTTTTCACTTCATTGGTGACTGGAACAATTTCCATGTCAGGTGGTACAACNAAAATGAAAATGTATGAGTCACTACAGACACTTGAGAGATACTTGCCAATAATTTCACACAGAAAAAATAACAGGAACATATAAATATATTTTCATATATTTGGTTGCTCCACCTGACATTTTTGGGTGCTCAAATTAAAAATACTAAAAAATAATGAACCTAAAAACTTTGAAATGTTGGTCAACTACTGAAATCTGTTAGAAAACATAATTCTTCTCTCAGAAATATGTTTTTATCCATTTTCAAAGAACTTTTTAAAAACACGTTTTTAGACCCTCTTTTTGTCATTGACACACATAAGTATCTGGTACATTTAGAATCAGAATCAGAAATATTTTATTAATCAGGTGTGTGTGGGGTTTTCCACTTTTGCAATAAACTTCAAAATGGAAACTTCTGAAAAAACATTTTTAATTGAGCGTAAAAACTTTTTATCCAAATTTGAGGAGTTTTTTGAAAAAACTCCTATTATAATAAGAACATTTAGGACAGGTTTTGTGTGTAATGGAAACACGAGTACGAACAGGATGCGTTCCTCTGGAAAATGGCGCGCTAATTCAAGAAACTCATTTCTAGAAAAATATAAATGTTTGAAAACTCGAGTTAAATGAACCAACTTCAGTTTGAACCTGTTTTATTAAAGGACGCAGCGGAGGGAAAGCAGGTTTAAGAGTTTGTGTGAGGAAACGGTGAGTATTCATCAGCAGAAAGTCCAGACAAACAATAGACCACCAGCCACACACACACACACACACACACACACACACACACACACACAGACCATATGGTGTCTAAACATTGGGTGCTTGACATTTCTTTTTTCTGCTGCTTTTATTATGAAAGCTACGGCTCGACCCTCTTGACCTCCACACACATACACACACTTTCTCTCTCTCACACACACACACACACACACACACACACACACACACACACACACACACACGGCTGCTGAATGGTTGATGTTTTTAAGAGTTTTTAACAGACAAAAGAAATCTCTGATGGAGCTCTCCTCATGAATCGTTCACTTTAGCTTCGTTTTGTTTCCTTAAAAGCTTCGACCGGCGACGTCACAGATTCACAACAAACCAAAATATTTCCCCCTTATTTGAAGCGTTTGTTTTAAAGAAATATGCATTAATGTCCACATCGTATCCGTGCAGAAATACTCGGTTGAGTCTTAACGTTCTAATGTGATCTGAGAAAGTTTTGGGAATCTTTTTCTAATGTAAAAAAACATTTTTATTCCATGACATGCTGCTCTAAAATGGTTTTAATGCCTGTTATGATCTTTGCTGCTCTTGAATACTTCGCCATCCTCCACAACTAAAATCTTCTTTATGTCATTTTCTTCTCTAACATACTCTGCTGCTTTTAATTCCAGTCTAACAGCTACAGCTGCCGTTCAACTGCACCTTTACAAATGCAAACCTACTTTTGCCTTGTAAGAAAATCTGACCCTGAACATTGTGTTTACAGCAACTCACGCAAACCGTTATAATGACGTGACTCATGTTTTGCTTTCAAAGTAAAAGTAGATCAGATCTTTTTAACACACTTTCAACTTTCTACCTGATACAACGCCACAAGTTAATGTATTTATCAGCTGTTACGTAGCTTTTGTTTAAAATGTGACAACAAGCAAACTTTGTGAGTCTGTAGTGTAGTTAAGTCGTCGGCTACATTTAGTGCAACTCACAGCTCAGTGTCCTGAGAGCAGTGTTGCCAACTCCTCAGCAAGGAAAGTAGCTATTGGCTGCCCCAAAAGTCGCTAGAAGTCGCTTGATGACGTCATCGCCTAATTTGCATAATCAGGCATTGGAACATTATTGTAAGGAACTCTGAAGGAAAAAGGAATTATGTCCTGGAAGAGACGAAAGTGTATAATAAACGTCCTAAATGTTTAGAACTACAAATTAGATTTTTATTGGATTCCCTCTTCAGTGTCATTCCAAATGAGTGATTAAAAAGTCATAATTTTTAAAAAGAAAAGTCAAAACTATGACTTTATTATTAAGTCTTGACTCAATATGGGGAAAAAATTTTTTTTGAAATCCTGTTTTTAATCTTCTGTATTTTTAACCAGCAGAAATTGGCTTTTATATCCATCTCTGTCTCTCTCAGCTTAATTAAAATTTAATCTGTTTATTTTTTAAATTTCTAACTCATTTTCAGTGTCTTTTCTTTTGAGAAAAAGAGGTGATGTTTCTCTGCATTATAAGACCAAAAAAGTTACTGTTTTACAGAGTTTCTTCACATTTTTTATTTTATTGTCTGGAGACGATAAGATATATTTTTATTATTTTGAAGGTTGGGCGCAGAGGAGACTACCGGGCTCTTCAGAAACAATTTGGAATACGTAAAAAGGGATTTTTTTAAAAGTCAAAGTAGTTTTCAAGACTGCATATTGCGAGTGAGTTTATTTCCCGACCCAGCGTGCGGCTGTGACTGGTTTTGAACGAACGCTTTAAAGCAGCAGCCGCTCTAATATCCTCCAGGTCCTGTACCTGTGAACTACTTTCACCTCTGCTTCCAGCTGTAAACCAGCGGCGGTTTAGCGCACACGCGGTCTCCTCTCCTCTGACTGCAGCTGCGACTGCTACGAGAGTCGAGACCGACCGCTTGCGAATGCTTTAAGACGAGGGAGGAGCTCACGGCAGAACCTGCTGCCAGATGAGGATGGTGACTGTGGAATGATACACGCTTTCACGACAGTCGCCAAACACTAGAAAAGTCGCCTATGACGCCAGAAAAAGTCGCTAGATTTGTCGCTTTTGACATAAAAAAGTCGCCAAGGGGCCTGGAAAGTCGCCAGATTTAGCGAGACAGTCGCTGAGTTGGCAACAGTGTCCTGAGACATGTCTGTAATAAGTAACTAGGGACGGGTATCGAGAGTCGGTTTCTGTTAAGAATCAATAAGAAATGGTTCAATCTATCCAACGATTCCTTTAACATTTCTTTTTCATGGAGATACTATTTTTTTTTATGATGCATCTCCGTTAATTGAGTTAAAGTCTCCCGTCGTGTTCAGACACAAACTGACTCCTCCTACCTTTGCCGATGACCAGGCCACACTTGTCAGCAGGGATGGTGTAGGTCACTTCCTGTAGCGGTCCAGGAGACCCCATAGTCCAGTCACCGCGACCTCTGACCCTCCCGCCTCTCAGAGCTGATCCGAAACCATCGCGCTCCTACAAACCAACACACACAGAGTTAAGAGTGTGTGCTACTCTCTCTCTCTCTGTGAAGGTGTGTGTGTGTGTGTGTTACCTGTGCAGTCTGGATGAGCTCGTTGATGAGGTGGACGGCGTGCTGACAGCGGTCTGGCTGACCCATAACCATGGCAACACGCTCAGGGCTGATACCATCATCTGTAGGTCACAGAGAGGTCAGAGGTCAAACAGGTAAACTGGATTATAGTGAAAACAGATGTGTGTAATCTGGATTAAGCGGTGCACAGTGACCTGCTTTAAACTGGATCCGAACTCCTGCATCGTTCTGGATCTTCTTGATCATTTCGCCGTTTCTGCCGATGACGATGCCGACGGCAAACCGGGGAACGGGAACCTGCAGAACAACAGACGACATGTGACTTCATCTCCAAAGATAAGAAAAAGCGTCAGAANTGACTGCAGCTGCGACTGCTACGAGAGTCGAGACCGACCGCCTGCGAATGCTTTCAGACGAGGGAGGAGCTCACGGCAGAACCCGCTGCTCGATGAGGATGGTGACGGCAGAATGATACACGCTTTCATGTCAGTCGCCAAACACTAGAAAAGTCGCCTATGACGCCAGAAAAAGTCGCTGGATTTGTCGCTTTTGACATAAAAAAGTCGCCAAGGGGTCTGGAAAGTCGCCAGATTTAGCGAGAAAGTCGCTGAGTTGGCAACAGTGCCTGAGACATGTCTGTAAGAAGTAACTAGGGACGGGTATCGAGAGTCGGTTTCTGTTAAGAATCAATAAGAAATGGTTCAATCTATCCAACGATTCCTTTAACATTTCTTTTTCATGGAGATACTATTTTTTTTTATGATGCATCTCCGTTAATTGAGTTAAAGTCTCCCGTCGTGTTCAGACACAAACTGACTCCTCCTACCTTTGCCGATGACCAGGCCACACTTGTCAGCAGGGATGGTGTAGGTCACTTCCTGTAGCGGTCCAGGAGACCCCATAGTCCAGTCACCGCGACCTCTGACCCTCCCGCCTCTCAGAGCTGATCCGAAACCATCGCGCTCCTACAAACCAACACACACAGAGTTAAGAGTGTGTGCTACTCTCTCTCTCTCTGTGAAGGTGTGTGTGTGTGTGTGTGTGTGTTACCTGTGCAGTCTGGATGAGCTCGTTGATGAGGTGGACGGCGTGCTGACAGCGGTCTGGCTGACCCATAACCATGGCAACACGCTCAGGGCTGATACCATCATCTGTAGGTCACAGAGAGGTCAGAGGTCAAACAGGTAAACTGGATTATAGTGAAAACAGATGTGTGTAATCTGGATTAAGCTGTGCACAGTGACCTGCTTTAAACTGGATCCGAACTCCTGCATCGTTCTGGATCTTCTTGATCATTTCGCCGTTTCTGCCGATGACGATGCCGACGGCAAACCGGGGAACGGGAACCTGCAGAACAACAGACGACATGTGACTTCATCTCCAAAGATAAGAAAAAGCGTCAGAACGCTAAGGGTGTGCGTTTATGGTCGTACATCAAGGTTGGTTCCTCCGAGGCGAGCGCTGAAGTCGTTACGCCCTGACCTGAAGTCTCCGTCCTTCTCCCTGATCACCTCCATCACCAGCTCCCTCGCAGCCTGCAGGAGGAAAAACGACTCGAACATTTAGACACGAGAAGCTTAGTGCAGTCGACATTCAGACGAGTGTTTGTTCTTTTAACTCTTAGTTCAAACTTCAAGCAGCATAAAAGTGTCTGGTTGTTCTGTGGTTGATTGTCAGAAACACTAGAGCCGTCTGTGTCTTCGTAAATTACAACCATGAAAACCAATCACATTTTGAAAATTACATGAACTTAAGTTAGAGGTGACGTAATCTAACTTTCATTTCCATTATTAATCTACCTGGATATTGTTGTTGGTGCAGAAAGTATTCTGTTAGTGACTTTTGTCTCTGAGCTTGGGGATTCTCCTCCTCCCTCTGTTTATTTGCAGCTAAGAGAGCTTCTTTTTGGTCTGTTATTCATGCTTGTATATGGGTCAATGACGTCCCTTTTTTTGTGTCCGAGTGCAATATTTCCTTCCATCATGAATTGAGTATTTCATCACATGTATTTCTTTATTCTATGAAACCTATGTTATTTGAACACATCTTTAAACTATTAAAATATAACATGTTTTTTTGTGTTTTCCAAGGAGTTTGGGGGTTTTACAGTCCACCACGTTGGCAGGACTGTTCATACCACAGTAATTAAACTCTAAAAATTGAATGTCAGTTATTGTAAATGGAAATTAAAAATACAGTGGCATTATTTTATGCTTGAACCTTTTTAAATAAAACATTCTTTGCAAATGAAAAGAATTTTAAAGCTGTTGAGAAATTGAAAAAACTTTTGTCCCGTAATTTTCACCTTGTCAAATGTCAGGGTGGTGCAACCGTAACATTAGACTTTTATTTTAAAGTGAAGAGAATAAAACAGGGAACAGGAAACTGCATCAGCCAGAGGAGCCCAAATGACATTTGTGACCAAGTGGAAAAGTTTGTAGATTTCTCTGAAATACTGATAAAAAAGGTTTTTTCACTTCATTGGTGACTGGAACAATTTCCATGTCAGGTGGTACAACCAATGTAATAATGTGAAATGTTATTTTAACATCAAATTATTNTTTTGTTATTGACCCATTTATCTGTGGTGATGTTTGTACCTGCACTTTGTACGGGTCTCCAGAGATACGAAGAGGTTTATCTGCTCCTGTTGGCATCGGCCCGTCCTGGATCATCATCATCTTCACCCCGGCTCGCTCCTGACGCACACGCGCACACACAAACACACACACACACCAAACACACACACACACACACAGATATTCAGTGATCAGAAACATTAACGTTGTCTCCTGTTTCGTGTGTGATTGTGTGAGTTTCTCCACCTGCAGCTGTTTGATGGTGTCTCCTCCTCGGCCGATCACCAGCCCCACCTTACTGGCCGGGATCAGCATCTCCTGCACCGAAGCGCCGCCTTCCCCGTCGCCGTGGAAACCAGGACCGTTTCTGCAGCGGTCCACGATCTGGACCAGCAGCCTCTTTGCCTGCCTGAAAACACAAACACACACACACACACACACACATTAAGAGTGAGCAGCAGGTGGAGGTGAGGAGGAAACTTCTTCTTCTTTTTTTTCGGAGGTTTAGAAACTCACTCGATGCTTTCCGGGGTTCCTGTCAGGGAACATGGCCGCTCCATCAGGCCGCCGCTGTCTGCAAACACAGAGGAGTGTGAGGAGTGTGAGGAGTGTGAGAGGTGTGATTCAGCTCAGCAAACAGGTTTCTCAAGTTCCTCTCCTCTTAGTCAACGTGAGCGTTAATGCTGCGAGTTATTTCTTCAGGAAAAACTCTCAGCTGCTCCATCTGCATTCAAGCTCAGGCTGAACCATTTGCAAAAATAATCGAATTGTTTTTTCCTATATTGCAATTGTATTTTTTTTTTTGTACAATGATTTCTAGTTTTCCATCTCATATGTCTTTAAACAAACACACTGTAAAACATGAACAGTTACATTAATTACAGCACAACAACAACAACAACAACCATCTACCACGACAACTGGGACTGATTTTTACACATTTTACTCACTTTTCACTCCTTTATTGATACTTTTGGACCATTTTTTAATATTTCTCACTATTTTCCGGGTTCACTCCCAATTTTCTTGCCAATCTTTGTTGTTGTTTTTCCCCATTTTTGTCACTTTTTGCCAGTTTTGAAACATTTTTTGCAACACACTGACTATTTTCACGGTTTAACTCCAACTTTCTTGACAATTTTTGTTGACTTTGGTCATTTTTACAACTTTACTTTTCTGATCTTTTAACTTTGAATATTTCAAAGTTTCTCGCCAAGATTTTCTTGGCACTTCAGCTCTTCCTTTTGACCCAAAGTGCAGACAACACAGACTTATAGTCTCTAATCTTTGTGTTGAAAAGTCTTTCTCCCCGTTTTCCAGGTGCAATTTCTTGCCAATTTTTGTTAGTTTTGGACATTTTAACCACTTTTCACAGTTTTTCCATCACTTTTTCACCATTTTTACTACTTCCTGATTTTTTTTAAGTTTGCTCCAAACATTTTTTTTGCTAATTTTGTTGCATTTTGGCAATTTTACTCACTCTTCACTCTTTTTGCCACTTTCAGACCATTTGTGCCACAAAATTGACTATTTTCCCAGCTTGATACCAACTTTCTTGCCATTTTTGTTGACTTTGGCCAGTTACACCACTTTTTCATCACTTTTTCTTTCCTATTTTTTCTACTTTCTGAAACTTTTAAAGTTTCCCCACTATCTTTTTTTGCTTGTAGGCAATTATGGTCACTTTTCACTTTTTCTTGGCACTTTTGGACCATTTTTTATATTTCTCACTATTTTCCAGGTTCACTCCCAATTTTCTTGCCAATCTTTGTTGTTGTTTTTCCCCATTTTTGTCACTTTTGAAACACTTTTTTGCAACACACTGACTATTTTCAAGGTTTAACCCCAACTTTCTTGACAATTTTTGTTGACTTTGGCCATTTTTACAACTTTACTTTTCTCACCTTTTAACTTTGAATATTATAAAGTTTCTCACCAAAATTTTCAGCTTCCTTCTTCAATCTTCAGCTCTTCCTTTTGACCCAAAGTGCAGACGACACAGACTTATAGTCTTTAATCTTTGTGTTGAAAAGTCTTTCTCCCCGTTTTCCAGGTGCAATTTCTGTTGTTTTTGCTACCATTTTTGTTTGTTTTGGACATTTGAACCACTTTTCACAGTTTTTCTATCACTTTTTCACCATTTTTACTACTTCCTGAATTTTTTTTAAGTTTGCTCCAACCATTTTTTTTGCTAATTTTGTTGCATTTTGGCAATTTTAGTCACTCTTCACTCTTTTTTGCCACTTTCAGACCATTTGTGCCACAAAACTGACTATTTTCCCAGCTTAATACCAACTTTCTTGCTATTTTTGTTGACTTTGGCCAGTTACACCACTTTTTTCATCACTTTTTCTTTCCTATTTTTTCTACTTTCTGAAATTTTTAAAGTTTTCTCTAAACATTTTTTTTTTGCTTAAAGGCCATTTTGGTCCGATTTCACTTTTTCTTAGCATTTTTGTACCATTTTTTTTTATTTCTCACTATTTTCCGGGTTCACTCCCAATTTTCTTGCCAATCTTTGTTGTTGTTTTTCCCCATTTTTTTCACTTTTTGCCACTTTTGAAACATTTTTTGCAACACACTGACTATTTTCACGGTTTGACCCCAACTTTCTTGACAATTTTTTGTTGACTTTGGCCATTTTTACAACTTTACTTTTCTCACCTTTTAACTTTGAATATTTTAAAGTTTCTCACCAAAATTTTCTTGGCACTTCAGCTCTTCCTTTTGACCCAAAGTGCAGACAACACAGACTTATAGTCTTTGATCTTTGTGTTAAAAAATCTTTCTCCCCGTTTTCCAGGTGCAATTTCTTGCCAATTTTTGTTTGTTTTGGACATTTTGACCACTTTTCACAGTTTTTCCATCACTTTTTCACCATTTTTACTACTTCCTGAATTTTTTTTTAAGTTTGCTCCAAACATTTTTTTTGCTAATTTTGTTGCGTTTGGCAATTTTAGTCACTCTTCACTCTTTTTTGCCACTTTCAGACCATTTGTGCCACAAAACTGACTATTTTCCCAGCTTAATACCAACTTTCTTGCCATTTTTGTTGACTTTGGCCAGTTACACCACTTTTTTCATCACTTTTTCTTTCCTATTTTTTCTACTTTCTGAAATTTTTAAAGTTTCCTCTAAACATTTTTTTTTTGCTTGTAGGCAATTATGGTCACTTTTCACTTTTTCTTGGCACTTTTGTACCATTTTTTGAAACAAACTGAGTTTTTTCCAAGTGTAAACCCAATTCAAATGCTATTTTTTGTTGCTTTTTTAAGTTTTTTTGTAAAGGTAGTTTTTTAACAGCTTGTCTCTTTGGTTGAGTAACTCTGGTGTTGAACAGAAAACATCTACTGCAAAAACTGTAGCTGATGTTTTGAGACATTTCAGGTTAAAGAAATATTGCGCTGTCTGCGATTAGAATATTGCAACAGGACATATTGTGATTTCATCTAATTTGTGATCAACTGAAACATTATCTTCTGTGCTCCATGGAACTAAAGAGCCCGAAGCAGAAAGTCTGAGGGTTTAACCCACAAACAGACGCTCGTATCTGAACCCAAAGAGACTTAAAAAAGAGTAAGATCACAGAAAAGTCGGACTCACCAGCAGCGATCTGAATCTTGCAGCCAGACTCCAACTGGATCCTGGTGATTTGTTCACCTCCTCGACCAATTACTGAAAAAAAAGAGACCAGAGAGGAGACTTTAGGAGCTTTAGTTCAGGCGGAGATAAGACGAAACGTGTGCAGATTTTCAAACCTCTACATATTTAAATATTTGTAGAAATCTCTGAATCTGTCTGTAAACTGAGACACTGAGGGATTTACTGAGGGTGTGGGACTCAAACACCAAAGCTTTGCCCTCCTGACAGGCCTCCAGAGGGCTGGGAGTTTATAAAAAGAGGAGCCTTAAAGGGTTAAAATAATCTAATTGCAAGTTGCAATTGTGTGACATGAACAGTTACATTAATTACAGCACAACAACAATAACAACAACCCACTACCACTACTACTGGGACTGATTTTTGTCCATTTTAGTCACTTTTCACTTCTTCTTCCAGGATCACTCTCAATCAACTTACCATTTTTTGATGTTTTTGACCATTTTTGACACTTTTCACTCATTTTTAATGCTATAAGACCATTTTTTTTGCAACAAACTCACTATTCTCCCAAGTTTAATCCCAAATTTCTTGCCAATTTTTGACCATTTTTGACGCTTTTCACTCTTTTTTGCTACTCTTGGACCTTTTTTTTTGCAATAAACCAACTATTCTCCCAAGTTTAATCCCAAATTTCTTGCCATTTTCTGTTTACTCTGGCGATTTTTACCACTATTCATCACTGTTTGTAAATTTTACCACCATGTATGCTACTTTCTGAAATTTTTTTAAGGTCCCTCCAAAAATTTTCTTGCCCTTTTTTATTATTTTTTGGCCATTTTAGCCCCTTACACTCTTCTTTTGCCACTTTTGAACAAATATTTTTGCTACTTTTTCAGTTTCTCTGGGTTTTATCCCAATTCAAATGCCAATTTTTACCACTTTTCATCACTGTTTGTAAATTTTACCAGCATGTATGCTTCTTTCTGAATATTTTTAAGGTCCCTCCCAAATTTCTAGCCAATTTTTGTTGTTTTTGACCATTTTTGACACTTTTCACTCTTTTTTGCTACTCTTGGACCTTTTTTTTTGCAATAAACCAACTATTCTTCCAAGTTTAATCCCAAATTTCTTGCCATTTTTGTTTACTCTGGCGATTTTTACCACTTTTCATCACTGTTTGTAAATTTTACCACCATGTACGCTACTTTCTGAATTTTTTTTTAAGGTCCCTTCCAAAAATTTTCTTGCCATTTTTTGGCCATTTAAGCCCCTTTCAGTCTTCTTTTGCCACTTTTGAACAATTCTTTTGGTACTCTTTCAGTTTCTCTGGGTTTTATCCCAATTCAAATGCCAATTTTAGGTGCTTTTTTTTTTTTGCAAATTTTACTACCTCAAACTAAGTTTTATTGTTACTCTTTGCTGTTTTTACCACTAAGTTTGTTTCTTTTGTAAAGGTAGTTTTTAACAGTTTGTTATTTAAGTTGAGCAGGGTTGAGTAACTCTGGTGTTGAAGAGAAAAATGCCAACTTTGAGATCAAAAATCAAAAATTTTAAGATAATGCAGTCAAAATGATGAACTTAAAAGTCTAAATTTTAGGATAAGAGTCAAATTTCTTAGGTTATACAGCTAAAATTCCCAATTAAAGTTGAAGTTTTGAGATAAAAATTCAAAATTCTTAGGGAAAAGGTCAAAACTATGAGATCAAAAATCAAAATTTTAAGATAATGCAGTCAAAATGATGAACTAAAAAGTCTAAATTTTAGGATGGGAGTCAAATTTCTAAGATTGTAAAGCCAAAAATTCCCCATAAAAGTTGAAATTTTGAGATGATAATTCAAAATTCTGAGCAAAACGTCAAAACAATGACATCAAAAATCAAATTCTTAAGATAAAGACAAAATTATTGGATGGTACAGTAAAATTATTGACTAAAAAGTCTAAATTTTTCTGATATTTTGAGACATTTCAGGTTAAAGAAATATTGCACTGTCTGCAATTAGAGTATTGCAACAGGACATATTGTGATTAATTTCCCAGCCCTAATATTCATACACATAAATTAATTCATAAATTTGAACTAGGGTGCATTCTTAGGAGCTTCCTTCGAAACGTGAGTTTTTTTCAGTCATCTAAAACTCCAAGATAAGACATAGAGTTCGCTTCAAGTAGACGATAAAACTCAGACCAGAATCAGAAGAATCTGAGTGATTTGATTGGACAAAGGAGCCTCCAATCAGCAGGAGGGAGCAGAAGGTTAAAGGTCATACTTACTGAAGCCCACCATTCTGTCAGGGACCTTGTAATCCTCTGTGATTACCCTGCTGCAAAACACACACACCACACAAACACACATTAGCATCACACAATGAGCCCATCACCACAGTTTCTGAGAGTGTGTGTGTGTGTGTGTTTATGTCAATAAGTTATTATGTTTATGATTATGACTGTAGGAGAACAGATCTATAAACACTTATCTGCTGTTACACCCCGAACCCACACACACACTCACCTCTATTTGCAAACAAACTCTGATTCTGAACACACGTCATTATCTGCTTGTGTGTGTGTGTGTGTGTGTGTGTGTGATCAATAGTAGATGCTGCTCGTACCTTTGATGCCCCATGGCTGCTAGCTGGTTACCTACTGGGAGAAAGAGGCAGAATTAGACGTGAACGCTCATTTTATTCCAGTATAAGTGATTTGATGGCGCTCTTTAAAGGTTTAAAGGTTTTTTTTTTTTAAAACCTCGTTTTCCCTCCCACTCACCTCCGTCTTCTCCGGGTCGTTTCTGGCCGGGGTAGTACAGCGAGGGCTCGACGCTTCCTGAGGAGCTGTTGAGGTGGGACATGGCTTCTCCGCCCATTTTTCCCACCATCTGACGGAGAAACAAACACACGTAAAGATCCCAACACGGGGACAGAAATGTCTCGAGTCGTGTTTTACGTCTCGACCATTGACTGTATATAGAATGGACAGCGTGCTTCCGCCTGTCACCGTTCTACGATTTTGAAGCCAAAAAACCCCGTTTCTCTAGCCACCATTGTGCAGCCAGAGTCTGCGCAGTAGAGAATTTCCGGTGAAGCCAAGTAAAAAAGAGAAATAAAAATATTTATTTCTTCTTCTTCAGAAGGTTTAGTCTCCTTTTGGCTCTTTCCCGAAGTTTCTTATATCCCCGATAAAAACTACTCACGAACGGCAGCTGCCAACTATCGTAAAACAGAACTTATATATCGCAGTTTTTAACGTCCAATAACTAATGAGAAACTAACTTCTCAGAAAAAAAAACACCTGAACACCATGCAGCCAGATGACATCATCATACTACCTTAGCGTAAGGATGAGAGAAACGTTTCTACCAGGTATCGTAATTTTTTAAGTTTTCCCGGCTCATATCTGGAATACATGAGGAGGCGGGGCTTATGACCTATACTGCAGCCAGACACCAGGGGGCGGGGCTTATGACCTATACTGCAGCCAGACACCAGGGGGCGGGGCTTATGACCTATACTGCAGCCAGACACCAGGGGGCGGGGCATCTGCTGGAGGCTTCAGTTTGAGCCGAACGTCGTTACGTCCACTCATTATACAGTCTATGGTAGGGAGCAGGAACATGGTGTTTTATTTTGAAATGATCGGATGCTTTGTTTGTTTCGAAGCTTTTTTGCTCTGCAGAACGAGTTTCTGCGGTACAGTCGGGCAAAAACGGACTCGCAGTGAAACAGTTGTAGCTGCTGTCAGTGCCTCGGGGAGCAGACGCTCAGTGGCGTGCGCTGAGTGAACGCTCTGATTGAAGAGCGGAGCTCAATGCAGTGTAGCGCTGACGTTCAGCAGAGCAGACGCTTTATGTGTGAATTGAGAGTCAGAGGGATGAGAAATGTCCTGAACGCTGTCGTGTCCTCCTTCCACCATGATTCAATTTCTAATCTCAAAAAAGTTAAAACGGAAAGTGGAGGCTACACAGCGCTCCTGCGCGGCTTGTTGAGAAGATTCTGATCAACTTGGGAAACCGTGGTTTTTGACATGACGGCGGTTACTGTTACCGTCTGCGTTTTTTCCGGGGTTTATCGCAACACCAGTAACCGTTACACCTCTAGTAGGAGTTAGAGAGTTTTTAGTCTCAGGTGAGCAAATACAGCAGATGCGTCCCCAGTTTCCGCAGTCTAGTTTGACGACTTCGCGCTAACAAAACCAGCTTTATCAGTGCTCAGTGTCCTCTTTGTAGTCAACTTTGTTCTCTCTGTGAAATGGTTGATTAAAAATCATGAAATCACAGCTTCCTGGTCATGGATTGTACCGTTCCTGTCCTGAAGATGAAAATAAATTACGCTGCATCAGCTAACGCTATTGGCCAGTCAGACAGAGAACTCCTCCAGTAAAAATCAGGCTCTCCTGGCATCAAATCTCTGTGTATTGAGATGGGGAAACTTTTGTCTTGTAGATAAAAGTCTAAGAAAATAAAATATGCCAAGTTTAGTCAGATTGACATTGAGGAGGAAATGTTCTAAGACTGTGAAGCTGCTGTTATTGATGAGACAAACAACGGACTTTACAGCTCTTTAAAGTGGTGAACCTTATTAAACTACTTTGTTGTGAAAACTATACAAACTTGAGACCTAAGGAGACCACCTTTCCTCTCACTTATAAGTCCCATGCCCGCAGTCCTACACTGCTAATGACCCCAAACAGGTAGGACGTCCACGTTGTTGTGATCACTATCAGAGTGATTCTTTCACTAATTACGTTTTGTTGGTCGAGAAAACTGCAAAAACAAACTTAGCGGCCTCAGAGGTTAAAGGAAAAAATGCCCATTTGACCTACATTTGAGTAAAGTGAAGACAGTCCCAAAGATATTTGATGCTCACGACAGAGACATGAAGCTTTAATTAATCCTCAAACACTGTGGTTGTTTTAATTCTGCTGTGATGAAAGTTTGATTGTTGTTGTCTGAGTTTCTCCTCCTGTGGACTGGATCAGGAAGCTTCCTAATAAGGTTCTCTGTTTGTCAGTGCACACACACACTTACACACACACTTACACACACACACAGCTGTTCTGCAGTGGTACTGAAGGAACATGTTGTTCATGTCCCTTCTGTCAGGTACGTTTAACAATCCACTCTGCAGCAGATGAAACCATGAAGCTCTGGAGGTGTTTGGACTAGATCTGAACGATTTATCGTTTTCTGATCGAAATCGCAATTTCAAACATCGTGATCATGTTTTCGCCAAAACTGTGATTTTTTTTCTTGCTCCTCACTGACCCAGGATCTGTTGTGTCAGCTGTTTTTAACACACCTGTCTTTGAGTGTAAAACTGTTGGAAAAAATCATTTTTTCCTTGAGATTGTTGAATTTTTAAAAATTGTTTTGTATTTTATTTTATTTAACTTGACACAATTAAGAATATTTTGCACTAGATTATTTTTTAAAAGTTAAGAGTCAGAGAAAGCTCTTTTTGCTCTTCAGTTTTTATAAGTACCAATACAATTTTAAAAGTTTGGTTTAGAAATAACAAGAACAGGTGTTCGACTCGGGGTTTGATAAAAGTCAAAATTCGACTATTTATCTAAAATCTTCTTTATAATTTTTTTTTGCCTTTTATCCTTTAATTTTGTATTTATTCTGTATAATTTTGACTTAAATCTTAGAGTTTTCATTCAACTTTTTATCTCAAACATTGCCTTTATTTCAAAACGTAGACTTTTTATCTTCGACTTTGAGCTAAAAATTTTGACTTTTTATCTCATAACTTTGACTGTTTTGCTCAAAACTGCAGAATTTTAACTTATTATTTTAGAACTTTGACTTCAATATCTCAAAATTTACACTTTGATTTAACTTTTTCTGACATTTGCCTCAAAATTTTGACTGTCTCAAGTTTTGACTTTTTATTTTCATCTTTTTACCTCAAAATTTTGACTTTTTAACTCACAACTTTGAATTTTTAGTTCAAAATTTTGAAGTTAAACACAGAACTTTGACTTTTTATCTCATTATTTTGAATTTTTGTTTCAAAATTTCAAAAATTTGAGACTAAAAAATAGTTGAAAAATTGATTAAAACTGGAAAGTGAAGTTTTAAAACTGAATAACAGGACTTTAAAACTGGCATTTATGTCTTAAAACTGAAAAATAGATTTGTGAAACTGAAAAATAGAGTTTTAAAACCAGAATTTTAAAACTGGAAATTACTCTTTTAAACCTGAAAAAAGTGTATTACAATTTAACTAAAGAATTTGAGAAGAAGTTATTGACTTCATGTCTCAGAATTTTGTCTTTATTTCTCAAAATTTCCACTTTTCATATTAAAATATTGACCTTTTATCTCAAAGTTTGAAACAATTCTTACCTTCAGTTTTCATTTTCATCCTCACATTAAAGTAAAAGCTTTTGATGTTTCAATGGTTTGATGTAATTTTCTGTCGTTAGTAAATGTTTCTGTACATTGTCAAAACTTCACTGAAGTTTGATTTGAACCATGAATCGGATTAAAATCACAGTATCTGCCAGAAAAATCGCAGTTAGATCTTTTTCTAAAATCATTCAGCTCTACTCGTGTTGTTATCACAGACTTATGAGATAAAACCAAACCTGGGAAAAATATGTCGTTTTTTTATGGCAGGATCAGGATCTGGAATTTATCACGTTTGTTTATAAGAAAGTTTTAAGAACATTTTATAGCCCAAATATTTCTGAACCATTTTATGCACCAATTTCTGTCTTTTCTTCACCATTTCATAACTTTAATTCAGTCTTTTGTCCTCTCCTTTTTCTTTTTTTTCTTTTTTTCGAGTTGCCTCTGCACAGTCCAAATTTTTGTGAGATGTTACCAGATACATTTAGGTTTTTTTCAAGCATCTGACCATAACTGTAAATGTACACCACTAGAACATGATTAATTTAAGTTACAAAATTAATACCTATTAACCCTCTGATGCATGAATTATGAAAGCCAGAGTGAGGATTTTTCCCTTGAGTGTTATTATTTGTCTTAAAGCATGAAAAAAGTTTTCCTTTTTTTTTTTTTCAAATATTTATAACTGAGCATTCAACATAAAACAGTGTGAACTTAATGTAAATATGACTTTTTTTTCAAATATTTATAACTGAGCATTCAACATAAAACAGTGTGAACTTAATGTAAATATGACTTTTTTTTTTTCAAATATTTATAACTGAGCATTCAACATAAAACAGTGTGAACTAAATGTAAATATGACTTTTTTTTTTTCAAATATTTATAACTGAGCATTCAACATAAAACAGTGTGAACTAAATGTAAATATGACTCTTTTTTTTTCAAATATTTATAACTGAGCATTCAACATAAAACAGTGTGAACTTAATGTAAATATGACTTGTTTTTTTTCCTTTGGTAATTTCATGAATAGTCTTTTTATAATGTTTTGCAAAACATTTTAACTCTCTTTCATCTATTTTAACACTTAATAATGTATAGTTATTACACTGTTTTACTCTCAAATGTTTGTCTATAACTTTTTTAAAACTATAAATGTATTTGGAAAAAAAAATAAAAACATTTTTTCAGGCCCTAAGAAGAATAAAAATATCCAGACACAGGCTAATATGAATTTCCACCACATGAACCATTGAATTTAGGAGTAAATAACTTTTAAATAGGCGTCCACTGTAGTGACCACTATGCACCACAGGGTTAAAACTAGAGCTGGGGGCCGCATGAAAGTAGACGGCGGGTCTTTGTTTGGACATCCCTGTTTAAGAGAATATTTTCAGTGACTCTTACAACTTTTTTCTCTTATGAGTAAAGCGGCTGGAAAAAAAATCCTGGAAAAATGCAGATAATATTTGTGCTGACATTCGGATTTTCCTTGAAGTCATGAATGTTCATCGATTTGCCTTTCAGACCTGACACTGTCGTGTTGTTTCATCATCTCTCGACCTGCAGCAGAGTCGACGGCTCTAAACTTCGTTCGCAGCTCTTCATTCTCGCTGCCGTCTGAGCGCACACTGACAGATTCCTCCCCAACCTCACGTGGAGGCAGCTTTGAACATCCTAACTTTTTAATGAGCAGCAGAGAGAGCCGCGGAGGAATCTGCTGCTCCAAACAAACACACGGAGACAAACCTGAATCCTTCCTCGTGTTCACACCTGTTTGCTCTGCGGCCTCGCTCGGACCACATGACTCCGACACAAGAAGATCTGCAGGTGAACAACAAAACACCTGAAAACTGTGTTTGAATCTCTGTGTGATAGTTTCCAGTAGAGCTGAACGATTTATCGCTTTTTGATCGAAATCGCAATTTCAGACATCGTGATCATGTAATCGCCAAAACTGCGATTTTTTTCCTGCTCCTGACTGAACCAGGATCTGTTGTTTCAGCTGTTTCACACACACCTGTCTTTGAGTGTAAGACTGTTGGGAAAAATCCTTTTTTCCTCGGGATTATTGTTGATTTTATTTTATTTAACTTGTCACAATTAAGGATATTTTGCTCTACATCATTTTTAAAAGTTAAGAATCAAAGATAGCTCTTTTTGTTCTTTAGTTTTTATAACTAAAAACACTATTTAAAAAGTCCGGTTTAGAAAACAAAGGAATGGGTGTGAGGTTTTGAGAAGAGTCAAAATTCTACAATTTATCGAAAAAATATTTTTATTTTTCAGCCTGTGTATTTATTTCTCATAATTTCAACTTAAATCTTAGAATTCTGACTTTCTATATCCAAATTTCAACTTTTTATTTCAATAATTGCCTTCATTTCAAAATTGACTTTTTTTCAGACTTTTGTCATCTTGAAATTTTGACCTTAAATGAGAAAGTTTGGACTTTTTTAAAATAATGTTAAACTGATTTCTTTAACTTAAGAAGTTTCATCTCAGAATCTTGACTTTGTCTCAGAATTTTGTCTTTATTTCAAAAAATTTTCCATTTTTGTATTAAAATATTGACCTTTTATCTAAAAGTTGGAAACAATTCTTACCTTCAGTTTTCATTTTCACCTTCACATTAGAGTAAAAGCTTTTGATGTTTCAATGGTTTGATGTAATTTTCTGTCAAGTTTGTAAATGTTTCTGTACATTGTCAAAACTTCACCAAAGCATGACTCAAAGAAAATCGTGAATCGAATTGAAATTGCTGTATCTGCCAGAAAAATCGCAATCTTTTTCTAAAATCATTCAGCCCTAGTTTCCAGTATTTACGTCTAAAATTATCCCGCACAACATCACCGCTGATCAATACGCAAAGAAACGAGAAATCATCACGAAATATTGAGCTTTTGAATTTTTTCAGCCAATTTCAAACACAAAAACAAACGCTAGAATCCAAATCACTTTCAGTAACCAGGGTTTCCCCCAGAAAACTTGCCCACTGTCTTTTTGTGAAAAAGAAATTTTGAAATTATGACTGTTATGTGTATATATAAGCCATTTATTAACAATACGTTTTAACAAGCAAAAAATAATTACAATTAAAATGAATAATATCAATTGTTTTCACTTTGAGGTAGAGTACGCAGGAATTTTTGATAAGTTTTGTTTGTTTACACACAAAATCCAAACTTGTCTCCTCGTCTGTGGCTCAGCGTCAGCAGCTGCGCATGCTCACTGCCCCCGACCATAAACTGTATAATGAGTGGACATAACGACGTTGGGCTCAAACTGAAGCCTCCAGCAGATGCCCCGCCCCCTGGTGTCTGGCTGCAGTATAGGTTACAAGCCCCGCCTCCCCATGTATTCCAGATATGAGCCGGGAAAACTTTAAAAAAATTACGATACCTCGTAGAAACGTTTCTCTCATCCTTACACTAAGGTAGTATGACGATGCCATCTGGCTGCATGGTGTTCAGGTGTTTTTTTTTCCTGAGAAGTTAGTTTCTCATTAGTTATTGGACGTTAAAAACCGCGATATACGTTTCGTTTTACGATAGTTGACAGCTGCCGTTCGTGAGTAGTTTTTATCGGGGATATAAGAAACTTTAGGAAAGAGCCAAAAGGAGACTAAACCTTCTGAAGAAGAAGAAATAAATATTTTTATTTCTCTTTTTTACTTGGCTCCACCAGAAATTCTCTACTGCGCAGACTCTGGCTGCACAATGGCGGCTAGAGAAACTGTTTTTTTTGGCTTCAAAATCGTAGAACGGTGACAGGCGGAAGCACGCTGTCCATTCTATAAAACTCCTGAGCACTGTCTCCACCTGCCTCCACGATTCAATTTCTAATCTCAATAAAGTTTAAACGGAAAGTGGAGGCTACAAAGTGCAGCTGCGCGGCTAGTTGAGGAGATTCTGATCAAGCTGGGAAATCGCGGTTTTTGACATGACTATGGTTATGGTTACCGTCAGCGTTTTTACCGGGGTTAACCGTTACACCCCTAGTCACCGCGTAAACAAAAGGCCCTTCTGACAAAATATTCTATCGGATTTACCCACAATCGCCCCTGTGTAAATGGGGCCTAAAAAAAGCACAATACTCCATCTATAAGTCGCGATAAAAACTTTGAATTAAAAATGACAAAAAGCTGTGAAAACAAGCTGACAAAAACTCGCCATCAGTGGATTCACATAACATTTATACGACCACTGCTATCGCTTTAAGAATCCACCAACCCTCCATAACACGCAAAGCTGCACAGAAACTCAAACTCAATATCAAATCTGAGAAACTTAAAAACACAAATCAAAATTCAGAATCATCTGCTATCAACAACAACTCATATCAATTAATTCTGACATGTAGCATCTTTGTTCGGCCTGTGTTTGGGTGTAAACGACTGTTTACGTCTCTGAAAAGAAACAAATTTCTAAATGTATGAATCTAAATATAAACTAGAGTAGTAAATAATGTTTAAATGTTCATTTCTGGAGAGTTTTATGTGTCATAGCTGCTCCTGAAAAACCGCCAAGCATCAACATAGATGAGTATTTGTCACCTCCCCCGTACAGTTTGCAAAGCCTCAAAGATGTTCTTGAACTTTGGACAGGGCTATGCTAACCGCTTCTCCCTGCTTTCACTATGTATGCTAAGCTAAGCTAAGCTAACCACATCCTGCCTTCACATTTGTGCAACGAGGTAAAGATCACATATGCGTCACGTATGTGCACGATGAATGGCTTTTAAAGCTGCATTTCTGGTTTATCATTGAGATTATAGAGGTGAAGAGTATAATACTTCAGCAGGTGTTGGCTTTACAGGTTAGTGCAGTTCTGTGGTGCAGATTTGTGCAGAGTTTACATGTTTGAGCTCACAAAACTGACACTGTATTGGTGTAAGACACACTTCAGGAGAGTATTTCTGAATGTGTTTGTAAATGTAAGTTTGCGTTTGAGCCGCATTTCCAGATAAAGCAGCTCCTTTATCAGAGACAGACTGCAGAAGTACTTGTTTGATTAACTCCCTGTAAGGTCACAGAGACACTGAAACACCTGCATGTACCAAACTTCACCTGAGTTATCAGAAAGAGCCTGCAAACACACAAACAGCCTGTTGGTTCACACACACACACTTACACACACTTACACACACACACTGACTACCTGTGTGTGTCTGTATAGGAGGCTGACACACCTCCACTCGCCTGTATATGGCTCTGAGGCTGTTGCATAACCTCAGCCTAGTTTCTAACCAACTTACAGTAAACAGCAGCCTATAAGGGGAGGGGAGGGGGTCCAACTCTCATAATAACTGTTGGAAAGCGGATGAGGCTTTAACACAGTATGAACACACTCATTTCACTGCTCTGTCTCTGCACACTCAGTGGGTGAAAGAAGCAGAGGAAAAAGAGTGGACTTGTGTGCATTTCCACCGTGTTTCTGTCTCGCAACAGGTTGTCTGCCTCAGTGACACGTGTGGCCAAACTTCTGTCCTGCCCCCCCCCCCTTCCTCTCCTCTCCTCTCCCACTGCGCTCCCCCCCGGGTGACAGCTCCACAAACTCCCCACAAACTAACTCTGTGACCGTGTCAGCTCAGATAAAGTCAGCGAAACCGGCCACAAGTGCAACTCCGAACTGCTTTCTGAGCTAGTTAGCATGCTAGAGTGTGTGTGTGTGTGTGTGTGTGTGTAAGTGTGTGTGTGTGTGTGTGTTGACGAGCGCATAAGTTAGGATAGCAGCAGCACAACACGGAGAATTCGAATAAAAGTGCTTTGGCTCGATGTAAACGACCCGGTTTGGACGTGAACAGGTGTGTGCTGAGCTCCAGTGGAGTTGTTACCTGCCGGGCCCTCTGTAAAACATCAGCCAGGCCGTCAGACTTCAGCCCCGGCTGGTTC
The DNA here is from genome assembly GCA_008086565.1 of Thalassoma bifasciatum. Classification (NCBI taxonomy): domain Eukaryota; kingdom Metazoa; phylum Chordata; class Actinopteri; order Labriformes; family Labridae; genus Thalassoma; species Thalassoma bifasciatum. The sequence continues at coordinate 126,349 of RPOG01001057.1, read as the reverse complement.
ATCGAGGCCTGTCCCTGCACCAGCTCCGCCATCATAGCGCCACTGTTAGCCGTTAGCCGTTAGCCGTTAGCCGGATTAGCTCGTGCTGCTAACTGAAGAGAGAGCGCGTGAAGCTGAGAGGCGCCACTCCGCTGCTGTTTACAAAAACCAAAACTTCAACTGACAAACCCCCCCACACACACACATATATGGAGGACCAAAACTGCCAAAATTAAAAAATAAATAAAAGTGAAAATAAAAACAAAAATTAACAATTATATACATAAATAAATTAACAAAAATAAAAATAAATGCAAAAATTAAAAAAAAAAAATTAAAATTTTAAAATAAATACAAAGATAGATATGAAAATTACCTTGGCCGGGAAGGGCAGAACAAAATTACAAATTGTGAAACACTTGTACAATGGTTGAGACCAATTTACATTTTAGAAAAAATATTTACATTCACTAAACAAAAATTAAATTGCCATAACACATTTACAAGTTCTGAAACAAATTTACCTTTCGGAAAACAAATTAACAAGACTTGAAACACTTTTACAAACGCTGAAACAAATTTACAAGTGGTGAAACACTTTTACAAGCTCAAGCATTAACCGGAAAGAGAATTTACCAACTCCCGGGATGAACCGGATTTTGTTTTGCCCTTCCCGGCCACTGTATGGAGGACCAAAACTGCCAAAATTAAAAATAAATAAAAGTGAAAATAAAAACAAAAATTATCAATTTTATATATATATATTTTTTTTAAATTGTTTTTAACCTGCACTGTTTTTATTTTTACCATGTGAAATATTGTTTTATCTGTTTGTTCTTTTTAACTTTTGAATGTGAAGCGACTTTGAGTTTTTGAAAAGCGCTTTATAAATAAAATTTAGTTTTATTATTATTATTATTATTACATAAATAAATTAATTAAAAATAAATGCAAAACTTAAAAAAAGAATCAAAATTTTAAAATAAATACAAAGATAGATATGAAAATTACCTTGGCCGGGAAGGGCAGAACAAAATTACAAATTGTGAAACACTTTTACAATGGTTGAGACCAATTTACATTTTAGAAATAAAAATTTACATTCCCTAAACAAAAATTAAATTACCATAACACATTTACAAGTTCTGAAACAAATTTACCTTTCGGAAAACAAATTAACAAGACGTGAAACACTTTTACAAACGCTGAAACAAATTTACAAGTGGCGAAACACTTTTACAAGCTCAAGCATTAACCGGAAAGAGAATGTACCAACTCCCGGGATGAACCGGATTTTGTTTTGCCCTTCCCGGCCACCGTATGGAGGACCAAAACTGCCAAAATTAAAAAATAAATAAAAGTGAAAATAAAAACAAAAATTAACAATCATATACATAAATAAATTAACAAAAATAAAAATAAATGCAAAAATTAAAAAAAAAAAAAAAATTAAAATTCTAAATTAATACAAAGATAGATATGAAAATTACCTTGGCCGGGAAGGGCAGAACAAAATTACAAATTGTGAAACACTTTTACGATGGTTGAGACCAATTTACATTTTAGAAAAAAAAATTACATTCACTAAACAAAAAGGCTCTTAAAAGAGGACATGTCCAGGCAAAAGAGCTTTTTTTTTTTTAATTGATTGACATTTGATTATACTTATTCATTTATTTCCGTATCTATCTTTGTATTTATTTTAAAATTTTAATTTTTTTTTTTTTAATTTTTGCATTTATTTTTATTTTTGTTAATTAATTTATGTATATAATTGTTAATTTTTGTTTTTATTTTCACTTTTCTTTATTTTTTAATTTTGGCAGTTTTGGTCCTCCATACCTTGGCCGGGAAGGGCAGAACAAAATTACAAATTGTGAAACACTTTTACAATGGTTGAGACAAATTTACATTTTAGAAAAAAAAATTTACATTCCCTAAACAAAAATTAAATTACCATAACACATTTACAAGTTCTGAAACAAATTTACCTTTCGGAAAACAAATTAAAAAGACGTGAAACACTTTTACAAACGCTGAAACAAATTTACAAGTGGCGAAACACTTTTCCAAGCTCAAGCATTAACCGGAAAGAGAATGTACCAACTCCCGGGATGAACCGGATGTGATAACGGGGAGCGGCAGTCACCCAAGATGGACGGCGTCCAGGTAAAGTTTTGTCCGTTTTGTGGACAACATATTATGCGCTTAACGCGGTTTTTGTTTTTCGTGTGGTCGGACTTTCACAATTTGGATGACCTCCAACAAACACTATTGGCCTATTTGCCGCTCCCCATTATCACATCCGGTTCATCCCGGGAGTTGGTACATTCCCTTTCCGGTTAATGCTTGAGCTTGTAAAAGTGTTTCGCCACTTGTAAATTTGTTTCAGCGTTTGTAAAAGTGTTTCACGTCTTGTTAATTTGTTTTCCGAAAGGTAAATTTGTTTCAGGACTTGTAAATGTGTTATAGCAATTTCATTTTGTTTAGTTGATGTAAAATTGTTTTCTAAAATGTAAATTTGTCTTAACCATTGTAAGAGTGTTTCACAATTTGTAATTTTGTTTTGCCCTTCCCGGCCAGCGTATGGAGGACCAAAACTGCCAAAATTAAAAAATAAATAAAAGTGAAAATAAAAACAAAAATTAACAATTATATACATAAATAAATTAATTAAAAATAAATGCAAAAATTAAAATAAGAATCAAAATTTTTAAATAAATACAAAGATAGATATGAAAATAAATGAATAAGTATAATCAAATGTCAATCAATTAAAAAAAAAAAAGCTCTTTTGCCTGGACATGTCCTCTTTTAAGAGGCTGTCCCGCCTGTCCAGTCGGGGTTTATAAAGTCCTACAAATGTCCGGGTTTTTGATCTTGCCTAGGTTGAGTGCGTCACAGTGTATTTATCATTCACGTTGAATGGTTCCTTTAGAAACACGCTCTGAGAGGTGGAGTTTGAGCCGAACCCCGGAACATGTATTCATTCATTCACAAATCAGTACAGAGGTGCTCCACTCTCACTCACTCACTCGCAGGCTGACAGGCAGGTAGACACACTGCCAGAGAACACTCGAACAGCAAGAAAATGCCGAAACGTAAATGTCATTTCACTGATGAAATGCGAAAAAAGTTCCCCTGTTTTCGTCCGGGTCGTGACAAATGGGAGGAGAATGTACAGTCTGCAAAGCTGGAACTTATGTCTCTGTGGCTAATAATGGTCCCAACGATCTGTAAGCCCATATCAGCACAACAAAACATTGAAGAACAGGCTACCTCTCTTTTTCTTTTTGTTTAATATTTTGAGGCATTATTTCTATTTTTACGTAATTGATAATTGGGAGGTTATTTTGAAGAATGGTTCTCTACCTCACTTTTCCTAACTAAGGTGTAAGTGTCAGACTAAAGAGAGGTGATTATTTCTTATTTTGTTAAACATCTGAATACTTGTGTTGCTACAGAACTGTTTTGGGCTATTTTTCAGTATATCCAGGTAAAGTGTTCTTTTCTGGGGAATTCAGAATATTTGTTCAATTGAGTTAGAAGCACAGAAAGCCCCCTGACCCACGCAAAACCCCTGTTTGCACCCCTGTTTTCAGAGAAACAGAATATGGTCACCCTAATATATGTAAAAGGTGCCATGAAAAGGGAACAGTATTTTGTTACAAAAAACTTGGGCTATTACGTTTATGAAACAGATAATTGAAGCTACGAGTTGATAAAATGTGCATTATATGTAAATTGTTGGTCATTTTTGGTATTTACTGCTCCATAACACAGAAAAAAGGGGCTCAAGATTTCCGCCACATCACCTGATTGCTCTTAATAAACCAATATGTTGGAAAACTGATTTAATCCGAATCAAATTATTTGTCAGTTTCGAGCTTTAGCATACTAGGAGAGAAAATATTGTGTCCCACAGATCAGATATAAAAACATAAATAACACAAAAATGATCAATAGAGAAAAATGCAATCAATACATTTCAAAGAGCAATGATGTATTTAAATAAGTGGCATACATATGGAAATTGTGTTACCAAAGCTTTAGTTATTATGGTTATAAAACAGATAATTAAGGCTAATAGTTGATAAAATGTGCATTATATGTAAATTGTTGGTCATTTTTGGTATTTACTGCTCCATAACACAGAAAAAAGGGGTCAAGATTTCCGCCACATCACCTGCTTCTGTCTTCACGTGTTTCAGCAGAGAGTTTAGCAGAAGGCAGGTTTTTCTGGTTTAGTTTTTCCACGCAGAGTGAGTCATCCTGCTCATAGAGGATCTTTGCAGCTGCTCAGCTGTTGGCATCTCGCTGCTCTGTTTCCGCTTCCTTGTTCTGTCACGTGCTTCGAGCAGCTCCACAGGTGGAGAGGAAAGTTGGGAGAGGAGGAAGGGGAAGAGTTTGATGAGTGATTGATCAGAGTTTGAATCAGCTGATATCGATCACAAACCCCTCTCTTTTGTCTCTGAGGTCACGTGGAGGTTTGTTTCAGTGATCACTGACCTTTGACCTCTGTGTGTTTGACTGTTGTGTTGTTGTAGAAGGAGGGTTTAAACTGAGAGAGACAGGAACACTGAGTACTAACAAGCACACAACATGTTTCTGCAACTCAAATCAACAAGTTTCATTTCCAATGTGCAGTAAAATAAACTGAGTTATTAAAAAATGAATTCTTGTTGCATCAATATTTTACGAACATTAATATTTTATTATTTTTACAAATTTACTCCTATCATTTGACTAAACTTAACTGGCTTTCTCAATTACACTCATGACTTTTATCCTCTTATATTTGTTTATGCTTATTGTTTCTCTTTATTTCTTCTTCCACTTACTTGTTTTTGTCCTCTTGGTCTCAGTTGTTGAAATACTCAATTCATGATGGAAGGAAATATTGCACTCGGAAACAAAAAAAGGGATGTCACGTCATTGACCCATACTCCAAACACAAAATCAAACAAAAAAAAAAATCGACATTACTGGGTTATTTAGCCAACATATTAAGATGCAAAGTCGAAATCACGGGATAAAAGGTTGCGCTTTTTAGATAAAATGTCGTAATTTGGGGACAAAAAGTCAATGTTTTGAGATATGAAGTCAGATTTTGTTTTATAGAATGTTTGAATTGTTTCATATAAATTCCAAATTTTTGATATAAAAAGTTTGAATTTTGAGTTAAAAGTCAAGGTTGAATGATTAAAACAAAAATATTTTGAGATAGAAGAAAGTTGATAGTAGGGCTGAACGGTTTTAGAAAGTGATCTTATTGCGATTTTTCTGGCAGATAAAGCAACTTCAATTCGATTCACGATATTCTTTAAATCAAATTTTGTGAAATTTTCACAATGTACAGTAGCATTTACAAACTTGACAGAAAATTACATCAAACCATTGAAACATCAAAAGCTTTTGCTCTAATGTGAGGATGAAAATGAAAACTGAAGGTAAGAATTGTTTCCGACTTTGAGATAAAAGGTCAATATTTTTATATGAAAAGTGGAAATTTTGAGAATAAATACAAAATTCTGAGACAAAAAGTCAATAAACTTCCAGAGTTTAAGAAATCAATTTAATATTATGTGAAAAAAGTCCAAACTTTCTCATTTAAGGTCAAAATTTTAAGACGACAAAAGTCTAAGATAAAAAAGTCTTTGTTTTGAAGTAAAGGCAGTAAAAAGTTGAAATTTTGATATAAAAAGTCAAAACTCTAAGATTAAATTAATAAATTAATTAAAAAGAAGATTTTTAGAAAAATAGTCAAATTTTGACTTTTCTCAAAACCCAGTCTAACACCTATTCTTGTTATTTCTAAACCAGACTTTTAAATTATATTTTTAGTTATAAAAATGTAAGAACAGAAAGAGCAATCTTTGCCCTCCAACTTTTTAAAATAATGTAGTGCAAAATATTCTTAATTGCGTCAAGTTACATGAAAAACAAAACAATAAAAATAATTTGACTAAACTTAACTGGATTTCTCAATTACAATCATGACTTTTATCCTCTTATATTTGTTTATGCTTATTGTTTTTCTTTATTTCTTCTTCCACTTACTTGTTTTTGTCCTCTTGGTCTCAGTTGTTGCTGCCTTTTTATTTTTTATTCTTTAATTCTGCTGTTAGGTTTTTAGGTAAACTGCTCAAAAATACATAAATAAATAAAGGGAACACCCAACAACATCTTAGATCTCAATTAATGGAATAATGCAGTTGAAAATCTTGTTTTTTTTTCAAAATATAAGGGTGTCTTGGGAAAAAACTAACATAAAAATGATCAATGTAAATTAAATTATAGGATAGATTGCCCAAACAATTTAATTGCTGGCTTTTTAGTGTGTTTTTTTTCTTTTCAGGACCTCTGTTGTTAAGCACTTTGTGAACGAATGCCATTAAAGGAGCTGTATAAATAAAGTTGTTGCTATACTAAATATTATTATTATCAATTATAATAATTTCAAAGTAAAACAATGGAATGTAAAACAAAGTATTTATACATTAGTATATGTAGAGATGTTCAATAAAAAGCTAGTGTAACTGACTAAGAGCTACATTTAAGTTCTTTTTTAGATAATGAAAAGTATAAAAAACATAAACTTGTTTTGAAAACAGCTGCTTTTATTTGAATAATTGTAGCTCTAGTCATAAAAAGCTATAAAAAAAGACACCTGTTACAGAATACAGACGAAAATATGAGAGTAGAAAATGGAACAAAATACAAACTTAAAAACAAAGTATTGAAATAGTTGTTTAACACGAAGAGACACATCTGGAAGAACATCTCAAAACTATGCCTAAATTCTTGATTAGTAGTATGAAAGATCTTATTTACATAAAAGTATACCTCTTTTTTGAGTAGAGAGAAGCAAAAATTTCGATATTTTTGCTCTAAGATTATTATTAGAGGTGCAGAAATTGACACAACACCACGGACATGTATTTGTCAAATTTATATGAAATGTGCATAATATTTAAAAAGTAGTAGTAAGTAATTTTACATGTAAATAGTAAAGCGTGGAACCATCCGTGTAATTTTCAAGCAGTTATATGAAGGAAACCGAAGTTATAACAAAATAACTTTTGAAATTGGGTCAAACTGACTCAAAGACAACAAGCGGGTTAAGTTATGTGTTGTATAGTATTAAGTTTTGCTCTTCGCATAATCAAAGTTTAGGCAAAACTTGTTTGGGTCCATGTGAAAAGGCTTTTTGTTTTATGGGTCAATGACAAAAAGAGGGTCTAAAAACGTATTTTTTAAAAGTTCTTTGAAAATGGATAAAAACATATTTCTGGGTGAAGAATTATGTTTTCTAACAGATTTCAGTAGTTGACCAACATTTCAAAGTTTTTAGGTTCATTATTTTTTAGTATTTTTAATTTGAGCACCCAAAAATGTCAGGTGGCGCAACCAAATATATGAAAATATATTTATATGTTCCTGTTATTTTTTCTGTGTGAAATTATTGGCAAGTATCTCTCAAGTGTCTGTAGTGACTCATACATTTTCATTTTGTGTGTTTCATTTCTTTTATTTGTGAATAAGATAAATAATTTGATGTTAAAATAACANCATAAAATAATGCCACTGTATTTTTAATTTCCATTTACAATAACTGACATTCAATTTTTAGAGTTTAATTACTGTGGATACTTGTCAGGACGGTTGCACCACCTGACATTTTGGGGGTTTGAGGAACCAAAACACAAAAAAACATGTTATATTTTAATAGTTTAAAGATGTGTTCAAATAACACAGGTTTCATAGAATAAAGAAATACATGTGATGAAATACTCAATTCATGATGGAAGGAAATATTGCACTCGGACACAAAAAAAGGGGACGTCACGTCATTGACCCATATGTAGAGGAATTTTTTTTCAATAAATATCGGTGTCGGCCCGCGACTTTGTCCAAGTTTTAAACTTTGGTCCACTTTGTTTTTGCGTTTGACACCTCTACTGCAGAGGGAATCCCCGTCCTGTGTTCTGATGTATCAAAATCTTGCTTTCTTTTTGGAAATCCTGGACTCACTGGTCTGTGAAGTTTCCATTAATGCTGAACAACATCTACAGGCTCAGGAGAAACACATGCGGCCAAAAACCACAGTCTGTAAGATTACAACAGTATGGCTCTGTAGTAGAAGAGTCCAGGTGCTGAGCTGAACTCCTGCAGTCCAATGAAAGCAGATTAATCAGACGGTTATTCATCATATTAATATGTTTATAGTTCACCATGTCATCATTTCAGTCGCCTGAAGAAGGAGAGAAAAAAAGAGATGACTGAGGTCAGGAAACAAACTCAGTTTAAACAAATGAAACATTGATCAGAGTGAGAGCTCTCAGTTTAACACAGAAGAGCGCTGATAACCTTCTGTGACCCTGTGACCTCTCTGTGACCCCTCTGTGACCTGTGATGACATCAGATGACCTGCAGGACAACACACACCTGGTGGGTGGTGTCAGATGGACCCGTTCACCTGATAGAGTGGATGGAAAGTGAAAGATTATCTGGAAAAGTATCTCACAGATGTAGATTAGGGTGAAAAAACTCAGGTTGGGTCAAGGAAAATAAAAAAAAAATGTAAATAAATAAATAAATAAATAAACTCTGATTTCTGAGGTCAAAGACAATAAAAGTATCACTTCAATAAAATGTGTTTTATTTTCTATTTTCCATCCCACAGACTCTTTTAAAAGACACCTGTGACTCCTCCAGACGGCTGAATGTTCTACCTGTTCTGTCTGTTTATCTCTCTGTTTACGGCGCAGAGAGAGTGTGTGTGTGTGTCTCTATTATTTGTGTGTATGTGTGTTTGTGTTTTATTTGTGAGAATAAAAAGCTCTGCAGAGTGGAAAATGATGGCTTGTGAAGAGCTTGTTGTTGGACATCAACAGGAAACACTAACAGCCTTAAGTGGCATTAAGACCCACTGCAGAGTGTGTGTGTGTGTGTGTGTGTGTGTGCGTGTGTGTGTGTGTGTGCCACTAAAGGGGGTCCTGTGAGTCGGACCATATGGGGCTATTTTCTCTCTCGCAACATTAGAGCATCAGACAAAACACCCTGTGTGTGTGTGTGGGGGGGGAAGCAGAGAGAGTATTGTCATAAATCAGATGCAAATAAAAACAGATCGATTAAAGCTCCTATAAGGAACTTTAGGCTCCTGTTAAATCTGGCGCCCCCTCTGGATAAAGTCACAGAGCGGTTACTTTGTTGAAAATCTGGCCTCATTTTCTCGTCAAACTCTGCCGTCCTCCTTCAGTAAAATCTAAACTTAGAGTCTTGGTCCCAAAGAACACTTCCTGTTTGACCGGTGTTCTGGCTCAGAAAGCGACCCTGTTGATTGAGGACTCTCAACAGGATGCCTCCTTCTCAAACAGCTTTAGATGTTTATTAGATACTGACACGATGAGGAGATTATGAAAGGTGTATAAAACTAATCTAAGACGCATTCTCAGGACTTTTCTTTTAGCTGAAGGTCTCCAGTTTTCCAGGTCACTCTTAAAAGGAACCCTGGCTACCAGAACGTCATTTTCCTAAATGATCAGTGTTTTTACCAGCTACATAAGAACCATAATAAAATCTCTCAAAATATCTTAGTTTGTATAAAATTTGAAAAAATATTTTCACCTGTAGGCCGTCATTGTTGTTTACGCAGCAATAACGTCTGGGTAGTGACCATTGACTGTATATAGAATGGACAGCGTGCTTCCGCCTGTCACCGTTCTACGATTTTGAAGCCAAAAAACCCCGTTTCTCTAGCTGCCATTGTGCAGCCAGAGTCTGCGCAGTAGAGAATTTCTGGTGGAGCCAAGTAAAAAAGGGAAATAAAAATATTTATTTCTTCTTGAAGTCTTCCAAATCAGAGGAAAACCGAGAAAGGACTTCAAAGAATATAGGGGCCATTTTTGATGAGTGCTTGCCGTCGACAGTTGATAGCATTTTGCTTTGAATATAGCGCCAAAAATTGCAGGTTATTGATTACTCTTTGATTGAAGAGTCTTTTTTTTTGTGGACTTGTGGATGCAGCCAGATGACATCATCATACCACCTTAGTGTAAAGATGAGAGAAACGTTTCTACGAGGTATCGTAATTTTCTAAAGTTTTCCCGGCTCATATCTGGAATACATGGGGAGGCGGGGCTTATGACCTATACTGCAGCCAGACACCAGGGGGCGGGGCATCTGCTGGAGGCTTCAGTTAGAGCCGAACGTCGTTACGTCCACTCATTATACAGTCTATGGCAGTGACGTCATATGGTTGCACCGGGCTGGATCTCATACAGGATCATATAAGTCCTGGAGCGGACTTCAGTGGTTTCCAGAGGAAGTTTTGTGGGTTTGTGTTGGAAAATAGTCGGCACAGCATTTGGCTTTAGTCTCCGTTTATAATGACCCACACCTGTCAGCTCTTTCATCAGCATGGGCCGGCTAAATGCAGCAAATGCTTCTGGGGAGAAGTGGCCAGAACATAGCCGCGGGTTCATCGGAAGTTGTTTACGCCCACAAGCCATTTCCCACAACTTCCTTCTTTTCTTGTCTTTTGGGAAGCTGTGCAGACTAACATCAGTCTCCTTGTTTCCTTTGGACTGAAAAGTGCACCCAAAAGCAGCCACATGTGGCATTATTATGTTTTTTTCCCTCCTCAAACCTCGTGACTTACGGCGACTAGTCGTGAGTAAATGGCCAAATCCAGATGCTCGGCACCAAGCAACCAATCTACGTCATCAACCCAGAATGCATTGCGGCAGTAAAACAATGGCTGCGCCCAAAGGATAGAAACTAAAGAAAAACCAATTTGTTATGTCTTTTAACAACAAATTCTAGTTTGAGACAAACATTGTATATTCATGCCTGTTAGTCCTTACAGTCGGGGTTCCCTTTAAAGAGTCTCAAGTTCCAGGGAAAGTTCCTTGGTGGAGAGCGCAACAGAAATACGCAGAATTATCCTTTAAATCACTTTGACCCAGTTCATCGTTCAATAGACCTGAGAAAAACAGAAATTATCCACATGATTGGACAACAAACCTGACGAACACACTCTTCACACACACACAGGGGCTTTCATTCACGCACCATTTGACTCTAATACTCGCTTCTCTTTATCTTTAACCCCTGATTGAGCTGCAGACCCCCCGCTGAACTCTGCAGAACGACACACACACACACACACACACAAGAGAAAAATCTCTATCTCAGAGATTTGACAAGAAAGAAGATCTGGACTCTTTCCTGGAGGAATGAGCGGTGTGATTGATTTTATAGTGATGGTGGACGTGAGGGCTGGACTGTGAGACAGAAAAAGGAGGTTGTACTGCAGAGGTGTGTTCAAACTCCAGAGTCAGTCGATAAAATGATAGAATGAGGAGCCACGTTTGTTACGGGTGAGAATGTGAAGTTTTAGAGGTGAAAACAAGCGGCTGCAGTGAGTTTCTCCTCGTTAAGTGGAACACAATTAAACAGATTTTGATTAGAAGACTGATGCTGATCAGACAGAGAGACAAGTGGAGAGACACAGGCAGCTGGTATTCAGAGGTGTGTGTGTGTGTGTGAGTGTGTGTGTGTGTGTGTGTATTACTGGCGGCTGCTGCTTTTAGACGAGTCATTACGGCGACCTCCCGTGGACTGAATCCATTACACATTACAGAGACGGCGGAGACACGCCCACTCTCATCCCAGCACATCTAAATGTATGGAGCTCAAACCTTCCTCCTTCAGTCTACTGAGCGCGCTCAGAACGGGAACGCAGAAACGGGGCGCTGCATACTGATTTCCACTCTCCTCTCAAAGTAATTTATGGACAACAATGTTCCTTTTTTCGTCTTCATCTTCCCCTAAAAAGAGAAAAATTCAAGATTCTGCTACTTCAGTAATGATATGATGCTTGCTGGCGCCCCCTGTTGACCAAAAACTGCAGCCCCTACCACATCTGAAATTTTTTGTGCAGTACAATCCCGCCTAGATCTACAAAAAGTCACTTACGACCATAGTGAATTCTGAACAAGAAATTTGGAAATTTCAAATAAAAGTCGAATTATTTTGATTTATAGGGTATAGGGGATCTGCCATTGGCAACTATTGAATAAAGTGAAGGTTCTGGAGTGGCCATCTCAGGCTCCTGACCTCAATATCATCAAGCTGTTCTAGGGAGATCTGCTATTGGCTACAACAGAACAAAGTGAAGGCTCTGGAGTGGCCATCTCAGTCTTCTGCCCTCAATATCATTTACCCTTTCTTGGGAGATTTCTTGCCATTGATGACAACACAATAAAATGAAGGTTAAAGAAAGTGAAGGTTCGGGAGTGGCCATCTCAGTCTCCTGACCTCGGGAGATCTCCTGCCATTGGTGACCACAAAATAAAGTGAAGGTTCTGGAGTGGCCATCTCAGTCCCAAGACCTCAATATCATTTAGCTACTCTAGGGAGATCTCCTGCCATTGACTGCAGCAGAACAAAGAGAAGGTTCTGGAGTGGCCATCTCAGTCTCCTGCCCTCAATATCATTTACCCTTTCTTGGGAGATTTCTTGCCATTGATGACAACACAATAAAATGAAGGTTAAAGAAAGTGAAGGTTCGGGAGTGGCCATCTCAGTCTCCTGACCTGGGGAGATCTCCTGCCATTGGTGACCACAAAATAAAGTGAAGGTTCTGGAGTGGCCATCTCAGTCCCAAGACCTCAATATCATTTAGCTACTCTAGGGAGATCTCCTGCCATTGACTGCAGCAGAACAAAGTGAAGGTTCTGGAGTGGCCATCTCAGTCTCCTGCCCTCAATATCATTTACCCTTTCTTGGGAGATTTCTTGCCATTGATGACAACACAATAAAATGAAGCTTAAAGAAAGTGAAGGTTCTGGAGTGGCCATCTCAGTCTCTTGACCTGGGGAGATCTCCTGCCATTGGCAACAACAAGATAAAGTTAAGGTTCTGGAGTGGCCATCTCAGTCTCCTGACCTGGGGAGATCTCCTGCCATTGGCAACAACAAGATAAAGTTAAGGTTCTGGAGTGGCCATCTCAGTCTCCTGACCTCAATATCATTTAGCATTTTTTGGGAGATTTCCTGCCATTGATGACAACACAATAAAATGAAGGCTCTGGAGTGGCAGTCTCAGTCTCTCGACCTGGAGATCTCCTGCCATTGGTGCCGACAGAATAAAGTGAAGGTTCTGGAGTGGCCATCTCAGTCCCAAGACCTCAATATCATTTAGCTACTCTAGGGAGATCTCCTGCCATTGACTACAGCAGAACAAACTGAAGGTTCTGGAGTGGCCATTTCAGTCTTCTGACCTGGGGAGATCTCCTGCCATTGTTGACAACAGAATGAAGTGAAGGTTCTGGAGTGGCCATCTCAGGCTCCTGACCTCAATATCATTTAGCATTTTTTGGGAGATTTCCTGCCATTGATGACAACACAATAAAATGAAGGCTCTGGAGTGGCAGTCTCAGTCTCTCGACCTGGAGATCTCCTGCCATCGGCAACAACAGAATAAAGTGAAAGTTCTGGAATGGCCATCTCAGTCTTCTGCCCTCAATATCATTTACCCTTTCTTGGGAGATTTCTTGCCATTGATGACAACACAATAAAATGAAGGCTCTGGAGTGGCCATCTCAGTCTCCTGACCTCAATATCATTGAGCCACTCTGGGAAGATCTCAAACCTGCAGTTCATGCAAGACAGACCAAGAATTTACAGGAACTGGAGGCTTTTTTGCCAAGAAGAATGGTCAGTTTTACCATCTGAGAAAATAAAGACCCTCATCCACAACGAGCACAAAAGACTTCAAGCTGTCACTGATGTTAAAGGGGGAAATACACGCTATTAAGAACTGGGGGATGGAAACTTTTCATCAGGGTCATTTTGGAAGTTTCTGTTGTCATTATGGTTTTTGTGTCATCATTTATAATCTCTGAAAAATGGCCAAGAAATCATTAATTCTGCCATGGTTTGTAAACTTATGAGCACAACTGTGTGAGGTATGAGTTTCACTTTTTGAAAGAAATTGAGAAGAGGAGAGCAGCAGAGGGAGGAGACAGAAGAAAAGATGAGATCTAGAGAGGAGGAGGAGGAGGAGGTGGAGATGAAGAGGAGTCATGTTTATCTGATCGAAGTCAAACTGAATACAAACAGCCTGATTTCACCAGAACACACCATCAGCTCCGTCTGCGCGCCTCCATCTCTGTAAGTGATATTAAAGTGCAGCAGAGTCTTTACCCCCTGCTGACAAAACACAAAATGTCATCTGTCTGCTCTCTTTTTCAATCTCCTCCACTTTAGAGCAGCATCCACTGCTGCTGAGAGACCATCAGGTCTGAGGCAGCTTCATCACAGCCTCGTTTTATTTTTCTGCTTCTGCTGCTTTTCTGACTCTTTGGCCCTTCACCCAGTCGACTCAAACCTCAGAGCTCTTTGTGTCGTCACCTCACAAACTCTAATAACAAAATACGGTTAAAATTCACATCATAGTTTTTGCTCTGTTTTGAAATCACTGTACATGGACCTTACATCCAAACATCTTCTCTATTTACCTGACCTTATATCGCCATTGACGGTTTTTGGAGACTGAGATCACATATCATGTAGAACAGGGGTTCCCAAACTTTTCCGCCTGTGACCCCCAAAATAGCAGCGTTAGGGACTGGTGACCCCCTGCTGTGGTACAACACTAACGGGACAATCCAAAAACAGACAAAAACCAACA
>RPOG01001057.1:66670-106670 GCA_008086565.1 Thalassoma bifasciatum | reverse complement strand
AGGCCCAAAAATCAAAAATTAAAGTGATCTCACTGGATCCAGGGAAGAGTTGATGTCAGGAAGCAGCTCCTTCGTTTTCCTCCGCGTGCAGCAGCACCAGGCTGTTGTTTACCTCCGTTGTCATGACGACCGACATTGAGCCGCTGTATTACTTTAATGAAATCTTTTGAAAGCTTTTTTTTTTCCTTTAAAGACCACGGTGGCACATATGTTAGTACACAATGATGTTTGTGTGGCGTTATAGATGAACATGCACGCACTTCTGCGTAGCACTTTAGCGCAGCTGTGTTATAAGATCCACGCCCACCGTGAGTCTGTAGTCGGGCTAGAGGAAAAGATAACCAAACCGTGAAGAGACGAGTAGAGTAGAGCTGGAATTGTATAGTGGGAAAGCGTCATTAGAGGGGAGGCGGGGGGGCAAGCTTCACAGCATTTCACCCTAAAGTGCAAAAATCGCACTTAAAAAAAAATCTGCATTTATGTTGAAATGCTGAGGAACTTAAAACACTGTAGTGAGTATGCCAGGCCTGTAGATGGCGATATAGCTGTAGGAGCCATTTACACAACAAAGGTTTAGGGCTGAGGAAGAGGTGAGCCGGAAAATAAATGAATAGGCGTACATTCAAAGGACAATACTGTCATACCTTGTAAGCGTTGGTGAGGAGGGCACACAGTGGACATGAGAGCCTGCTTCAATGAAAATGCCACTTTCTATGACTACAGTCTGAAAATTATTTAAACCTTTTCATGAAAAATGTTTTCAATATTTGGCATAACATTCTTTGATTGCTGCTAATGTGATACACAGACAGAAAACTTACAAATAGAAGCTGTGCCAAACACTTTAAAGTAGAGGAATAATTTTGAGAGCAACTGTAAAAACTATAAGTACTGAAGTGTTCTGTGTTTTCAGTCATGACATGTTTGTGCAGTTGACCTTCAGGGCCACCGTACGCCTGATTAGAAGACCTTTCTTCGTGTTTACCTCTTCACCAGCGCAGCATTAGACCCTGACAGAACACAAACACAGATTCTGTCTGCACAGACGTGTTTTCATCAGCAGTAATTAACAGTAAAAACAGATTCATCCTTTCAAACACCGAACATGTCAGCGCTGAGGAGAACAATGAGGCGGAGGCCGTGCGATTGTTTCGCAAAGAGCAGAACAGATGAAGTCTGTCTGTGTTCAGGGTCTTCGGCAGAATAGAAGAGGAGCACAATAAAAGAAATTACTTTTTCCATCAGACAAAGGAGGCAAAGACAAAGACGCTCAGGTGTGTTTGTGCGGCTGATACAAACAGAAAAAAGAGAAGGAGATAAAGATAGTTTAACTTCTAGAAAGATTCAGGCTGTCAAATGATTTTCTTGTTTACTTATAAAGCAAAAAAAAGCACATTTTCCTTTTAATAAATCAGATTTTAACCCTGAAAATTAATCCGTATCTGGTAAATGTGACTGGAGACATCAACGTGATCAGAAAGGAAAGTGGTGAAAAAAGGAAATAGTTAAACCAATGTTATCGTCTTGTTTCAACAGGTAACACCTAAATGAATTCAGTTCTTTAAAATTATGTTGGTCTAATTAAATTAACACACTTGGTTCAGTCTTTGTACTTAATATTTCAACTTTTTTAAATAAAAATGTTTATTATTCGAACTTGACAAAAGGAAATAACTTTGCACATTTATTTGAAGGACAGGTGTGTCGGCACATTGTCAAAACTTGCAAATAATAGAATAGAGTAGAATAGAATAGCAGCTCACAAACATACCAAGTGCAAAAGATGCAACAATAAAATAACATAAAATAATAAAATAGAATGAAGTAGAATAAGAAGAAAAATAAAAAACAATATAAGATAAAAAGTAAGCTAAAAAAGTAACTATAGTGATAATAATAATGATAATAATAGTAAAAACAATGATAATGACAACAACAGCAACAATAATCATTATTATTATCATTATCCTAAACGTTATCATTCTTACTATAATAATAAAGACTTAAAATAGTTAATAAGGAATAGCAATTTAGAAAAAAAATTATAAAAAACTTGCACTATTCACAGAGAATAATACATTTACGTCTGTTTTTGTATGTTTTGTCACTTTTAATGTGTTTTAAATTTGTCATAATATTGAAAAAAGGTAAATAAAAAGTATATAAAAAAACACCACAGTGTAATAACTGTAATTATTAAGCGTTAAAATGTTTCCCAAAGCAATACAAAAAGACAAGTCATGAAATTACCCCCCAAAAAAGTCACATTTACATTAATTTCACACTGTTTTATGTTGAATGCTCACTTACAAATATTTGAAATAAAAACCCTCAAGGGAAAAATCCTGACAGTGACTTTCATAATTCATGTATCAGGAGTTTAAAATCATGTTTACAACAATATTTGACTCTTTTTTTCTTAATTCCCTGTTATTACTTAACCCTTATGAATACCTTCTTAACTCATTTTCATGAATCTTTGTTTTTTATGTTGTTTTTAAAGCATTTATTTTAACATACAGATATTTCTAAGGTGCATTCATTATTATAACCTCAGATGTAGACAGACAGAAACAGACAGACAGAGAAACAGACAGAGAGCAGTAATTTTGCCCTGTGGGGCTCGGGCATTTAAACGGCCTCTTTATAAATGACACAGTAATGAATTCTCAGCCTACCTGCTCCATTAGCAACCCCTACTGAGACACACACACACACACACACACACACACACACACACACACACACACACACACTCGGAGCGTCTGTGTAGTGGGGGTGGATGTTCTCAGCTCTCTCAGGCTCTCAGGTCAATTAGCAGCTCATTGACGGACAAACGCTGCTGTTTGATTGGATAATTCGCTGAAAGGACTCAAAGTGCTGGAAGTGACTCCTCAGGTACAAACACTGAAAACAGCTGATGTGATAAACTGCAACACGTAAATCATGTGATAGTGTTCGTGATAATCACTCCTGAAAAAAAAAAAAAAAAAAAAATTCCACTAATTTACATTTTGCTTTCATTTTCAAAAAGAAGATATAGGAGTGAGACAAAAAAATGAATTGCAACAGTTTAAGGGAAATGATCTGTTAATCAGCGATTCAAAAGTTTAAGACCACAGCTTAAAAAACCTGAAAAAACTCCTAGATTTGATATCAAAGTCTGAAAAAAGGTCTCAATAATGAAGAGCTCCACTGTTTTTGTTGATCACTTCAGAAAATTATTCTGTTCATGTTTGATGTGAGTGTTTCCAACATTATGAAAGCCTGTTTTTTTTTTTTGGCAGTCAGAAAAGTAAAAATGAAAACCTGGCTTTGTTGCGGATGCTTTTGCAAATAGGTCGTCAAAAATTTAAACTAAAATGGAAAAATTTGAAAATATGAGACGAGTCAAAACTATGAGGAAAAAAGTCAAAACTTTTAAGAAAACAGTCAAAACTAGGAAGAAAAAGGTAAAACTATGAAGAGAACTGTCAAAACCATAAAGAAAATAGACAAAACCATGAGGAAAAAGGTAAAACTATGACTAAAAAAGTCAAAACTATGGAGAAAAAGGTCAAAACTATAAATAACAGAGACAAACTATGAGGAAAAACATCAAAACTAAGGAGAAAAAGGAAAAAATTATGAGGTAAAAAGTCAAAACTATGGAGAAAAAGGTCAAAACTATAAATAACAGAGTCAAACTATGAAGAAAACATCAAAACTAAGGAGAAAAAGGTCAAAATTATGAGGTAAAAAGTCAAAACTATGAAGAAAAGGTCAAAACTATGAATAACAGAGTCAAACTATGAAGAAAACATCAAAACTATCGAGAAAAAGGTCAAAATTATGAGGTATAAAGTCAAAACTATGGAGAAAAAGTCAAAAAAATTATGAGTCAAAAAGTCAAAACTATGGAGTAAAAGGTCAAAACTATAAATAGAGTCAAACTATGAAGAAAAACATCAAAACTATGGAGAAAAAGGTCAAAATTATGAGGTAAAAAGTGAAAACTATGGAGAAAACATCAAAACTAAGGACTAAAAAAGGTCAAAATTATGAGGAAAAAAGTCAAACTATGGAGAAAAAGGTCAAAACTATAAATAACAGAGTCAAACTATAAAGAAAAACATCAAAACTATGGAGATAAAGGTCAAAATTATGAGGTAAAAAGTCAAAACTATGGAGAAAAAGGTCAAAACTATAGATAACAGAGTCAAACTCTGAAGAAAAACATCAAAACTATGGAGAAGAAGGTCAAAATTATGTGGTAAAAAGTCAAAACTATGGAGAAAAAGGTCAAAACTATAGATAACAGAGTCAAACTCTGAAGAAAAACATCAAAACTATGGAGAAGAAGGTCAAAATTATGTGGTAAAAAGTCAAAACTATGGAGAAAAAGGTCAAAATTATGAGGTAAAAAGTCAAAACTATGGAGAAAAAGGTCAAAATTACGAGGTTATCATTCAAAACTATGGCGGAAAAGGCAGAACCATAAAGAAAACAATCAAAACTGTGAAGAAAAAGTCTAAACAATTTAGAAAAGGTTTAACTATGAATTTATGAGACATAAATATGATTTATAAGGGAAACCTACGAGGAAAAAAGTAGAAACTATTAGACAAAATGTAATAATTTGTAATAAAAAGACAAAATTTGGACTCAATATGGAGAAAAAAACTCAACAAAGCCACATTTTTCTTTTTTATATTGTCAACCGATGGAAATTGACTCCTCTACATATTTTTTACATGATAAAAAACGCTCGGCTTCAGACGGAAAGGGAGTGTTTTAAATAAATGTTTGGGTTATGAGGCCACATTTTTGTGCAGATTTTGTTTTTTAAAGGCTGTGATGTTAAATTTCAGAATATTTACCTTTGTTTGTTGTTTACTCATTTTTCACCTTTTCACACCAGGTTTGTGTCAGAGGAGTTTGAGTAAAAACATGATGGTTTTTCTAAATACAGAGACTCATACACACCAACGCCACATCAGATAAACTTCAGAAACAGACCAAGAACACCCCCCCCCCCCCCCCCCCCCCCCCCCCCCCCCCCCCCCCCCCCCCCNGATTTTGTTTTTTAAAGGCTGTGATGTTAAATTTCAGAATATTTACCTTTGTTTGTTGTTTACTCATTTTTCACCTTTTCACACCAGGTTTGTGTCAGAGGAGTTTGAGTAAAAACATGATGGTTTTTCTAAATACAGAGACTCATACACACCAACGCCACATCAGATAAACTTCAGAAACAGACCAAGAACACCCCCCCCCCTCCCCCACCCCCCCCCCCCCCCCCCCCCCCCCCCCCACCCCCCCTCTCAGCAGTGTGTTAATTGCAGGGTAGCAGTGAAGGTGGAGGGAGCGCTGGATTCGCAGCGCGGGGCGTCCAGGAGGAGTCAACCCTGTCATTTAGCTCTCTGGCTCTGGGCTCAGACCGGCAGGGAAGCTGAAGATTTTCCCAGCATGCCGTGGGCCAGAGTGGACCGAGACACGCTGCAGTGGGCGCCTAATGGCAGCTCACACACACACGGTAACACACGGTGACACACTGCTGTGGGCCTTAATGACAGCTGCCTTTTAATGCTGCACTGAGAGGGGAGGTTACCTTTCTGCGTGTGTGTGTGTGTGTGTGTGTGTTCATGTGTGTGTGTGTGTGTGAACCACGGGGGTACTTGTCAGCCTGAAGGGGGATCATTTTGTCGCTGCTTTCTCTCTGAATGTGAATGAATTCTTTGTGCTTCATTTGAGCAGCAGGTTGTAACCTGACAGCTCTCGTTTTAGAGGAAACACTCAGAACAAGTGAATTACACCTTTTTTCATACGCCACAGAGAGAAAGAGAGAAAGAAAACCAACCTGCCGCCACTGCTGCCGCCGCTGCCACTTAACCCAGAGCTCGGAGCACTCGAAATTACGGCACAGCGTCGCTCTGATGTGAAGGTTTACGACAGCAAGTCTGACATTTCAGGGTTAGGGTAAAAGGTAAAAGGAAGCTTTTACTTCTCTCTCGGGGTCAGAGCTTACAGCCAAACCTCATGAGTCCAGAGCTTTGAGTTTATTCTTTATTCCAAATGTTGTTCTTACAGTTGACAAACTCACGCGGCATGACAGAGGAAGGCGAGAGCACCTGAGACCACAGGAGCTTTGTTAAAGGAGGATGGTGGTTTAAAAAACAAGCTGCCGTCCAAGAAACAGAGAAACGGAGCCAACAACCAGGCAGAGGATGGATCACGCCAACGTTTCTGTCATTAGATAAAAGGGAGCACACAGGGAGAGAGGAGGGAGAAAATACAATAATGCCAGACCAGGCCGAGGCACCAAAAGTAATATGGGAGGTCGAGCCTTAAGTTATCAAGGTCTATTTCTTCAGACTCATCATTGGCTGAGGTCCTGCTCTATTTTGAGGAGCAGACTTCCTTTTTCAATAAAGCTTATCCTTAGACCTGGATCAGGTCTTAGTTATGCTGCTCTAGGCTCAAAGTCTCTTTTGATCTTTATGCACCATTATAGTACACACACACACATTTTTAGAGGTTTTGCATGGGTCAGGGGGCTTTCTGTGCTTCTAACTCAGTTAAACAAATATTCTGAATTCCCCAGAAAAGAACACTTTACCTGGATATACTGAAAAATAGCCCAAAACAGTTCTGTAGGAACACAAGTATTCAGATGTTTAACAAAATAAGAAATAATCATCTCTCTTAAGTCTGACACTTACACCTTAGTTGGGAAAGTGAGGTAGAGAACCATTCTTCAAAATAACCTCCCAATTATCAATTACGTAAAAATAGAAATAATGCCTCAAAATATTAAACAAAAAGAAAAAAGAGAGGTAGCCTATTCTTCAATGTTTTGTTGTGGTGATATGGGCTTGCAGATCGTTGGAACCATTATTAGCCACAGAGACATAAGTTCCAGCTTTGCAGACTGTACATTCTGCCTCCCATTTGTCACGACCCAGACGAAAACAGGGGAACTTTTTCCGCATGTCATCAGTGAAATGACATTTGCGTTTCAGCATTTTCTTTCTGTTCGAGTGTTCTCTCGCAGTGTGCCTACCTGCCTGTCAACCTGCGAGTGAGTGAGTGTGAAGCGCCTCTGTACTGATTTGTGAATGAATGAATACATGTTCTGGGGTTCGGCTCAAACTCCACCTCTCAGAGCTTGTTTCTAAAGGAACCATTCAACGTGAATGATAAATACACTGGTCTGTGACGCGCTCAAGCAAGGCAAGATCAAACCCGGACATTTGAAGGATTTTATAAACCCCGACCGGACAGGCTCTTAAAAGAGGACATGTCCGGGAAAAAGGGGACGTATGGTCACACTACATTATAGTTATTAAAACACTGATATTTTGGGGATTAAAAAGTTTGAGATCCTCTGATTTAGTCAACAAAGAGTGCCCGCCTCTCGTCACTGGAGTGATGGCGTTGAGTTTGTGAAACCGTGAGCTTGTTTGGCGAGATGAAACGTCTGATGGAACAACTGAAAGGCATCCTGGGAAAAAACATCACAAAAATACTTGCGTGTGTGTGTGTGAGGAAGCTCAGACAGGATAATAGGTGAGGAAATCAGGGGTGACGCGGCGCTGTCAACCTGCCGTCATTAAACACTCAGAGACAGAGACTTTAGCGTCTCTATTATGCGTCCGTCAGACGTCAACACTCATCCGACTGTCACTTATCCTCTCCTCCTCCCTTTCTCCTCCTCTCCTCCTCTCCTCCTCTACTCCTTGCCGCCTCGCGCTG
Organism: Thalassoma bifasciatum; assembly: GCA_008086565.1. Classification (NCBI taxonomy): domain Eukaryota; kingdom Metazoa; phylum Chordata; class Actinopteri; order Labriformes; family Labridae; genus Thalassoma; species Thalassoma bifasciatum. The sequence goes on along the minus strand of RPOG01001057.1, from coordinate 98,936 downwards.
ACTGACACACTGACATTATGAAGCAGTTAGACACTCAGTGGGTAGAAACTACAGGCTAATTACACACACTTACACACTCACACACTCACACACACACACCTATCAGCCGACAGGTATCAGAATAAAAGCTTTTTCTATGGAGGGAGAGATCAGAGCGCTGGTGTATTTAAAGAAATGAACTGGAGGGAGGAGAAAATAGAGAAAATCACACAAGGGAAGGAAAAGGCGGAGAGGATGGAGAGAAGCTTGAAGAAATGGTGGCGGATGCAGGCGCTAAAAACAAACACGACGACGCCAGAATGCAGATTTTTACAGAAAAACAGGAGACGCATTTTAAAAATATGAGCAGCTCAGTGAAATTTCAAATTTCAGAAAATCGGAGGGCTATCTCGTCAAAAATCAGAGGGCCTGTTAGTTGGAAACAGAAGGCCTCTATCTACAACCGCTCTCTGCAGTGAGCCCCAAGTGGACACTTGAGGAACTGCAGTTTAGTTTCACCTCATATGTTCAGACTGGAGGTTGATGTTTATGTTACACAACATTCTGTGTTTAAGAAAACAAGCAGAACGTTGCGACCATTGACTGTATATAGAATGGACAGCGTGCTTCCGCCTGTCACCGTTCTACGATTTTGAAGCCAAAAAACCCCGTTTCTCTAGCCGCCATTGTGCAGCCAGAGTCTGCGCAGTAGAGAATTTCAGGTGGAGCCAAGTAAAAAAGAGAAATAAAAATATTTATTTCTTCTTCTTCAGAAGGTTTAGTCTCCTTTTGGCTCTTTCCCGAAGTTTCTTATATCCCCGGTAAAAACTACTCACGAACGGCAGCTGTCAACTATCGTAAAACGAAACTTATATNACCATTGACTGTATATAGAATGGACAGCGTGCTTCCGCCTGTCACCGTTCTACGATTTTGAAGCCAAAAAACCCCGTTTCTCTAGCCGCCATTGTGCAGCCAGAGTCTGCGCAGTAGAGAATTTCAGGTGGAGCCAAGTAAAAAAGAGAAATAAAAATATTTATTTCTTCTTCTTCAGAAGGTTTAGTCTCCTTTTGGCTCTTTCCCGAAGTTTCTTATATCCCCGGTAAAAACTACTCACGAACGGCAGCTGTCAACTATCGTAAAACGAAACTTATATTGCGGTTTTTAACGTCCAATAACTAATGAGAAACTAACTTCTCAGAAAAAACAACACCTGAACACCATACCAGGTATCGTAATTTTTAAAAGTTTTCCCGGCTCATATCTGGAATACATGGGGACCGCCCCGAATACTGGATATGACGTCGGTCTGTGGTCCCCCGCCCCGAATACTGGATATGACGTCGGTCTGTGGTCCCCCGCCCCGAATACTGGATATGACGTCGGTCTGTGGTCCCCCGCCCCGATCTGCTGGAGGCTTCAGTTTGAGCCGAACGTTGTTACATCCACTCATTATACAGTCTATGGTTGTGACATTATGACTATTTTGCATTTTTAAACGTTGTCCTACGTTTCCTGTGGAGCGTAACAGGTGAAATCATCGGTTACTTCTTGTTCTTGGACGTGACGGTGTTAAAATCCCTGAGCTCAGCTGCAGATTCGCAGCTTTAAAAGTCGAATATTTACGGCTCCTCTCAGAAAGCTCTGAGTGCTCAGACTCATTTTTTTACAGAAACAAAGAGAAGAGATGAAAGAAGTTCTACATCTGCAATTAAAGCGAGGGGGCGACGCAAAAGGGGGGGGGGGGGGGTCAAAGAGAGAAACAGAGAGAGAGAGAGAGAGAGTGGTGGAGCGAGGTAGATGTACAGAGGTTGTATAAAGGTTTGCTATTAGCATTAGAAGCTGCTGACAGTTTGTTCTCCATTATGAAGCAAAGTGACTCTGAAGGACAGGCCGACTTGAGTGTGTGTGTGTGTGTGTGTGTGTGTGTGTGTGTGAGAACTAAAAGGACCACCGTGCACCACAAGGCCAGCTCCTGTGGCCTTGTGCATAATTGTCAGTCACTTATAATGACTTTCTCCTGATTGAACTCTTTATTTTGGCACAAACAAACACACACACACACACACACACACACACACATGCATGCTGCGTTGTACCTGACAGGTATTCAAATGCAGATAAAGCAAATCAAAAGCATCATTGAGAGCTTTCTGCCCCCCCCCCCCATCCCGGCCTTGTGTTGGAGCTTCAGCAGCAGGTGGAGAAACGCATCGAAGCTTTTATCTCAAATGTTCAAAGATTTCCAAGATGTATCCATTCACACGGAGAGACAACACACACACACACACACACACACACACACACACACACACACACACACATGCATGCTGCGTTGTACCTGACAGGTATTCAAATGCAGATAAAGCAAATCAAAAGCATCATTGAGAGCTTTCTGCCCCCCCCCCCCAACCCGGCCTTGTGTTGGAGCTTCAGCAGCAGGTGGAGAAACGCATCGAAGCTTTTATCTCAAATGTTCAAAGATTTCCAAGATGTATCCATTCACACGGAGAGACAACACACACACACACACACACACACACACACACACACACACACACACACCCTGAATATGTACCAACATTAACTGATCAGGCTTTAAGAGATCTGTCATTTCAAATCATACAACACAAAGACTTAATTCACCTTTGGGACTCGTGTTTATATTAATCTGCTCTCCTCAAATGTTTGAATAAAAAAAAAAAAAAAAAAAGAGAAAGTTCCTAAAATCTGTGAGATAAAACTCTTTTTCTTTAACGCGGTATCGTCCTGTTTACAGTGAAACTGGGACCAGCCAAAGAAGAGAATGGGCTCTACATCAGGGTGTGATAAACAAAGATATTAATGGTTGTTTATTTCATCCCTTCCCATAAAAATAAAAAGAAATTCAATCTAATTTGTCCTATTATATATTATTGAAATAAATGAAAATTTTCTATAACCTTCAGCAACAAGTATAACAGAGAATTAGGCCGAGACTAACAAGAAAGAAATAAAGTAAATTCACGAGAATAAAGTCTTAACCTTATGTGAATGAAGTTGTTAACTCATGAGAACTAAGTCATAAATTTACAAGAATAAAGTCAAAAACTTCTGAGAATAAAGTCGTATACTTACAAGAATAAAGCTGTAATGTTATGACAGGAAAAGTCGTTAATTTACAGTTATGCAGTTGTAAAGTTACAGCAATAAAGTTGTAAACTTAAGGGGAAAAATAGCTTGACATTACAAGAATGAAGTCATAAACTTACAGAATAAAGCTGTTAACTTAAAAGAATAAAGTTATGAACTTATGAGAATATTGTCTTTAACTTATGAGGATGAAGTCATAAACTTACAGTAATGAAGTCATAAACGTACAAGAATAAAGTCTCAAATTTACATTAATAAAGTCTGAAACTTACAGGAATAAAGTCTTTAACTTACGAGAATGAAGTTATGAAAGTTACTAGAAGTTATTGACTTAAAAGGAATAAACTTGTAAACTTAGGAAGAAAAAAAGATGTTAACTTACGAGTATGAAGTTGTAAACTAACAGGAATAAAGTTGTTAACTTACAAGAATAAAATTATGAACTTATGATAATATTGTCTTTAACTAATGAGGATGAAGTTGTAAACTTACAAGAAATAAAGTTGTAAACTTACAGTCATGAAGTCATAAACTTACGAGAATGAAGTTATAAAAGTTACTAGAAAGAAAGTTATTGACTTAAGAGAATAAAGTCGTTAACTTACGAGTATGAAGTTGTAAACTTACAGGAATAAAGTTGAAAACTTTCGAGACAAGAAAAGTCGTTCATTTATAATTATGAAGTTGTAAAGTTACAGCAATAAAGCTGTTCATTTACAGGAATAAAGTTATGAACTTATGAGAATATTGTCTTTAACTTATGAGGATGAAGTCATAAACTTACGGGTATAAAGTCATAAACTTACAGAAATGAAGTTATAAACGTACAAGAATAAAGTCTCAAATTTACATTGATAAAGTCTTAAACTAACAAGAATGAAATCATGAACTTTCAGGAAAAAAGTCATTGACTTACAAGAATAAAGTTATGAAAGTAACAAGAAAAAAAGTTGTTGACTTAAGAGAATAAACTTGTAAACTTAAGAGAAAAAAAGATATTAACTTACTAGAATGAAGTGATAAACTTACGGAATAAAGTTGTTAACTTACAAGAATAAAATAATGAACTCATGATAATATTGTCTTTAACTAATGAGGATGAAGTTGTAAACTTACAGGACTAAAGTCATAAACTTACGAGAATGAAGTTATGAAAGTTACTAGAAAAAAAGTTATTGACTTAAGAGAATAAACTTGTAAACTTAAGAGAAAAAAAGATGTTAACTTACGAGAATACAGTTGTAAACTTACAGTTATGAAGTTGAAAACTTTCGTGACAAGAAAAGTCGTTAATTTATAATTATGAAGTTGTAAAGTTACAGCAATAAAGCTGTTCATTTACAAGAATAAAGTTATGAACTTATGAGAAAATTGTCTTTAACTTATGAGGATGAAGTTGTAAACTTACGGGTATAAAGTCATAAACTTACAGAAATGAAGTTATAAACGTACAAGAATAAAGTCTCAAATTTACATTAATAAAGTCTTAAACTAACGAGAATGAAGTCATGAACTTTCAAGAAAAAAGTCATTGACTTACAAGAATAAAGTTATAAAGTTACTAGAAAAAAAAGTTGTTGACTTAAGAGAATAAAGTTGTAAACTTAAGAGAAAAAAAGATGTTAACTTACGAGTATGAAGTTGTCAACTAACAGGAATAAAGTTGTTAACTTACAAGAATAAAATTATGAACTTATGATAATATTGTCTTTAACTAATGAGGATGAAGTTGTAAACTTACAAGAAAAAAAGTTGTAAACTTACAGTCATGAAGTCATAAACTTACGAGAATGAAGTTATAAAAGTTACTAGAAAGAAAGTTATTGACTTAAGAGAATAAACTTGTAATCTTAAGAGAATAAAGTCATTAACTTACGAGTATGAAGTTTTAACTTACAGGAATAAAGTTGAAAACTTTCGAGACAAGAAAAGTCGTTAATTTATAATTATGAAGTTGTAAAGTTACAGCAATAAAGCTGTTCATTTACAGGAATAAAGTTATGAACTTATGAGAATATTGTCTTTAACTTATGAGGATGAAGTTGTAAACTTACTAGAAAAGCAGTTGTAAACTTACGGGTATAAAGTCATAAACTTACAGAAATGCAGTTATAAATGTACAAGAATAAAGTCTCAAATTTACATTAATAAAGTCTTAAACTTACAGGAATAAAGTCGTTAACTTATGAGAATGAAGTTATGAAAGTTACTGGAAAAAAAAGTTGTTGCCTTAAGAGAATAAACTTGTAAACTTAAGAGAAAAAAAGATGTTAACTTACAAGTATGAAGTTGTAAACTTACAGGAATAAAGTTGAAAACTTTCGAGACAAAAAGTTGTTAATTTAAAAGAATAAAGTCATAAACTCACAAGAGTAACTTCATAAACTTATCAGAATAAAGTCATAATGTGTTGAGAATAAAGTCGTAACTTAAGAGAATGACTTTGTGCGCATGCAGGCTGCTTATCGTTGATCTTGTTTGTTTTCCAATTTTGTTTTGTACTTTATGACTTCATTGTTTTATTTTTATTGCTCATTTCATTGCTCATTTCTTCATTCTGCATGGTTGTTTAAAAATAAGAAGTTCCTCATTCCATCAGCTGAGGTTAAATAACTTGTTTCCGGCTGAAAGATAATCACCCGTGCAGTAAATAACCAATAGGAGGCTTCCACCTATTTGCTTTGTTAAATCAAGGTGGCGACTTGTTTTATGGCCTGGCAGTGAATATAAACACAGAAAAGAAAGAAAGAGAGATATGAAGAAAGAGGCAGACTCCTTTTATACTTCTGTCATTACATTATTCGACACAATTGGATATTAAACAACAACAGGAAGAGGTTTTTGTCGAGAAAGCTTAAAAATCCAACAAACCAAAAGTTACTGACTGGAGCTTTAAAGTCATTAGTCATCATTAGCTGTTACGCTACATGCTGATGGAGAAAGACTCCACTTATCTGATAAACACTCAGGTAACACACAGGTAAACGTGTGTGTGTGTGTGTGTGTGTGATGTTATCTACCTGACCTCAGTCCTGACCCCTCCCACCTGTGCCATCATCAGGTATCTCACCTGAAAACCAGCAGAGGTCAAAAGGTCAACCCAGAACTTTCCCATGACCTCTGACCCCCCTCTTAGTCAGAATAGAAGAAAAGCGAAATGCCTAAAAATGCGTTAACTAATGTTTAATAAAAGTGCCATATTATTCTTTTGAAAACAGCTTTAAGTCATGGGATGCAGAAGTGTGATGTCCCAAAGTCATGAATGTGGCTGTTTTCCCCCCTGCACTAGATCAGGGGTTCCCAAACTTTTCAGCCCGTGACCCCCAAAACAAAGGTGGCAGAGATGAGTGACCCCCACTATCCCCAGAGGTGACTGAAGCATAAGAAAACGTGCACGTAGGACACATGCACCAATAAGCGTATCCAAACATGGGCGTTATGACAACACAAAAAAAGAACAGCAGCCTGAAAACCATGTTATGATTTTACATGTAACAGTTTAATATGAAATTAAAGCAGAATATGTCAAAGTTATTTCTCTGTAATTTGTGAACGAACATTGTTGCAGTCGTGTGCAAACTCAGTTTTGGTTCAATACTTTCATTTCCACATTAGAACAAGAATAATTCAGTTCAAGTAATAATCATAAACTGTAGCTCTGAGTAAACGTGAACATTGTTGCAGTGCAAGTTAACTTTTTGGGATATATAGCCTCATTTCCACCAAGCGGATCGGTTCGTCTCGGTACGCCACGCATTTTGTAGCGTTTTGTAGACTAAAAGCGGGATGGGTCCCCTTATAAGCGACCCAGGGTGCTAAGCATAGACTGTATAATGAGTGGACGTAACGACGTTCGGCTCAAACTGAAGCCTCCAGCAGATGCCCCGCCCCCTGGTGTCTGGCTGCAGTATAGGTCATAAGCCCCGCCCCCTGGTGTCTGGCTGCAGTATAGGTCATAAGCCCCGCCTCCCCATGTATTCCAGATATGAGCCGGGAAAACTTTAAAAAATTACGATACCTGGTAGAAACGTTTCTCTCATCTTACTCTAAGGTAGTATGACGATGTCATTTGGCTGCATGGTGTTCAGGTGTTTTTTTTTCTGAGAAGTTAGTTTCTCATTAGTTATTGGACGTTAAAAACCGTGTTATAAGTTTCGTTTGACGATAGTTGACAGCTGCCGTTCATGAGTAGTTTTTCTCGGGGATATAAGAAACTTCGGGAAAGAGCCAAAAGGAGACTAAACCTTCTGAAGAAGAAGAAATAAATATTTTTATTTCTCTTTTTTACTTGGCTCCACCGTAAATTCTGTACTGCGCAGACTCTGGCTGCACGATGGCGGCTAGAGAAACGGGGTTTTTTGGCTTCAAAATCGTAGAACGGTGACAGGCGGAAGCACGCTGTCCATTCTATATACAGTCAATGGTTGCGTCACATCGTTCTGGTGTGTGACGTCAAAACCGGCTTGATTTCAAAACAGCTGCTTGAGGAGAGATTTTCAGAAAAGGGAGCGAGTGAAGAGACGAGAAAATGGATTTTTTTTTTTTTTTAAATATTAGGGGGTGTTGAAGACACAACTGGGAACCCTTGTTTTTGTTAGTGACCCATATAAAAGTAGATTTTATGTAATAGGGACCTTTAAGTGACCTCATTTCTACAGTTGTTTGATTCAGTTTTGCTCATTTCTCCTGTAATATCATCTCTTTTCTCATGTTGGATCATGGGGGTTTTCATTGACCTGTTCATTCTGTCACTGAAAACATTCATTCTTTTCTCTTCCGTCACGCTCTCCACATTCCTCCTCTTGATGGAGGGCGAGGACGAGGAGGACGAGGAGGTCGAGGGGAGTCAACGAGGAGGAGGAGGAGAGAGTGTATTCAGATCAGTCACTGCAGCAAAAGGATGAATACTAGACGCAGCGTTTCAGATTAAAGTTTCTACTTCAGATCGGTGCCGTCGTTGAACCTCTGCAGTCCTACCCAGCATGCCTTTCTGCACCTCTAGTATCACTTCAGTGGATGAGTGGGTCGACTGTGATTTCATCAGAGCAGCAGAAAGAAGAATCAATCACAGATCAATAAAGCTGTCAGAGAGAGTTTGAGCTCTAATGGAGCATCGTTATTATCTCTGAGAACAAAAACACACACACACACACACACACACTCTGCTCGTCCTCACACACACTTCACAGAATAATACTGTGAAATATACAAGAACACAAAGACAGAATCATTGTAACCCTCCTGTTGTCTTCGGGGTCAGTTTATTCTCCATAAAGTAAGCAGACTGTCTCTTTAATGTTACTCACAAACCAGAAAATCATAAATAAGATTCAGAAAAAAACGGATTTTAGTTCTAAAACCTGATTTTGAATCTTGGATTATGAATTAATAAATGTATACATGTGAGACTCTTCCAAGATCCCTATAAAACTGTTCGACTTTACACTGCAAAAACTGAAATCTAAGCAAGTTATGATGTTTCATTTCTAGTAAAAATTGTCTTATTTTTCTTGATTGGAGCCACATTCACTAGACCAGTTCATAAAATGTTTTATTTCATGTTATTTAAGGACAAAATGGGGTTTGAATTGCTTGTAACAGGTCAAAAATATCTGCAGATGGAAAAAGAATGATGTCTTAATACATAAACTTTTTGCATGCAAAGCACACTGTAAAAACTGATATATAAGCTTTTATGTCTTATTTCAGTAAAAAGTGTCTTATTATACTTTATATGAGCCACATTCATCTACCAAGTCGAGAAAAATGTCCTATATTAAGATATATAAAGACAAAAATAAGGGTCTGAATGGCTTGAAACAAGAAACTTTTTCTCATACCATTGGCAGATTTTTCTTCTACCCATTACAAGCAATTAAATCTGGATTTGTGAGGTGAAAGTGGCTCAAAATGAGTCTAAAAAGACAATTTTTGCTAAAAAATTAGGTTTAAACACTTGCCAAGATTTCAATTTTTTTGCAGTGCAGTGAGGTAAAGTATTTAAATATTGTTTAAAAAAGGCGACAACTATGAAACTTTGTAGACTCCTTTTGTGGTTTAGACTTGAGAAAGTGGGTTTACTCTCTCTTTAATATTACTCACAAACCAGAAAATCATAAATGAGATTCAGAAAAATACACATTTTGGTGCCAAAATCTGATTTTAAACCTTGGATTATGAACAAGCAAATATCTTTACACTGCAGAAACTGAAATCTAAACAAGTCATTCTGTCTTATTTCTAGTAAAAATTGTCTCATTGTTCTTGATTTGAGCCACATTCACCAGACCAGGTCATAAAAATGTTTTATTTCAAGTTTTTTAAAGACAAAAATGAGGCTTAAACTGCTTGTAACAAGTAAACAAAGAAATCTGCCAATGGGATAAGAAAGATGTCAAAATACAAGAAACTTTTTTCTTATCCCATTGGCAGATTTTTTTGACTTGTTACTCATTTTTGTCTTTAAATAACTTGAAATAAAACATTTTTATGATTTTCCTTATCAGTTGAATGTGGCTCATATCAAGAAAAAATAAGACGCAATGTTTTTGCAGTGTATCTATCCAAATTAATGGATCTCCTTTCACGCAGAAAGTAAAAAACACTCCGACTGAAACCTGGAGCCGACTAAAGCTTTTAACGTTTCACCTCTGATATAAACACACACACACACACACACACACACACACACACACAGGCTGTAATTAAAGCAGGTTTGTCCCTGAACCTGCAGAGCGGAAAAAAAACCTCACGTCTCTTTAATCTGTTTTTAGATTTTATTAAAAGATGGTTTTTTTTATCAATTAATATCCTTTTTGTTTTCATAAAAACAGGAAATAATCTGAGGTCTTTCTCTTTTGTCTATAAATGTAGCCACAAACAATTACACACACACACATACACACACACACACGCACACACACACACACACACACACACACGCAGAGGTCTCTCTAAATCAGACCAGTGTCTCTCAGCCTTTAATTACATTAATCAACAATTTGCTGCTTATTATCAGAAATAACCTGAAGTATCTTTGCTGCTCCGAAAGAAGGAAACACAGAAGGAAAAACTGAAGAAAAAAAATACGTTTTGATGTGAACTTTTAGTTTTAAAATACAGGAAAATATGAAATATAACAGAAAGAGACTAAATCCGTAAATACATTTATACATCGTTGCTTTATTAAAAACAATCAAAAACTCACTACTCAACTATTTATGTTTTATCAGACCTGATATAAGAAACATTCACCTGACAAGAGCAGAAAAATGTCTTATTTTAGGACATTAAATGACAAAAATGACACTTTAATTGCTCAAGGAAAATCTCCTCGTTTATTTCTGGGAATGATAACAACAATGTCTTAATATAAAAAACTGAAAACCACATCTGGAGCAACTCAAAGCTCATTTCTGTCTGTGATATCTTGAAATAATATATTTTTCTGGACTCTTCAGGTGAATGTGGCTCCTGTTAAGACTCATTTATAACATATACACTGCAAAAACTGAAATCTAAGCAAGTCATTTTGTTTCAGTTTTAGTTAAAATTGATTTATTTTTCTTGATATGAGTCACATTCAACCGTCAGTTCCAGAAAAATGTTTTGTTTCGAGTCATTAAAAGACAAAAATGAGGTCTGAAATGTTTGTTACCCGTCAAAAAAAATCCGCCAATAGTGTGAAGAAAAACTTTGAGCAGATTTTTTTGACTTGTTACAAATAATTCAGACCTCAATTTTGTCTTTAAATGACCTGAAACAAGACATTTGCCGGTTGAATGTGGCTCATTTCAAGAATGATAAGACAAATTCTTCTAAAAATAAAACATAATGACTGGCTTATACTTCAGTTTTTGCAATATTTATGTCACAAATAAGTCTTAACAGGAGCCACATTCACCTGAAGTGTCCAGAAAAATATCTTATTTTGAGATATAAAGATGCAAAAATGAAGCCTGAATTGCTCCAAATAAGGTTAGAAAAAATTAATTTTTAGCTTTTTGTATTAAGACATAAGACTCTGCAAAAACTGAAATCTAAGCAAGTCTTTATGTCTTATTTTTACAAAAAAAAATGTCTTATTTCTATTGATTTGAGCCACATTCACTTGACCAGGTCATAAAAATATCTTAATTCAAGTTTTTTAAAGATAAAAATGAGGTTTAAATTGCTTGTAACAAGTGAAAAAAAAATCTGCCAATGGGATAAGTTAAAAGATTCTTGTTTTAAGACATCTTTCTAATTTCAAGAAACTTCCCGGGCAAATTCGTCTGATCCCATTGGCAGATTTTTTTGACTCGTTACAAACAATTTACACCTCATTTTTGTCTTTTAACACTTGAAATAAGACATTTCTATGACCTGGTTTGGTGAATGTGGCTCAAATCAAGAAAAATAAGACAGTTTTTACTACAAATAAGACAAAATGACTTGCTTAGATTTCAGTTTTTGCAGTGCATCATACCATTTATGGGTCAATGAAGTGACGTCCCTTTTTTTGTGTCCGAGTGTAATATTTCCTTCCATCATGAATTGGGTATTTCATCACATGTATTTCTTTATTCTATGAAACCTGTGTGATTTGAACACATCTTTAAACTATTAAAATATAACATGTTTTTTTGTGTTTTGGTTCCTCAAACCCCCAAAATGTCAGGTGGTGCAACCGTCCTGACAAGTATCCACAGTAATTAAACTCTAAAAATTGAATGTCACTTATTGTAAATGGAAATTAAAAATACAGTGGCATTATTTTATGCTTGAACCTTTTTAAATAAAACATTCTTTGCAAATAAAAAGAATTTTAAAGCTGTTAAGAAATTTAAAAAACTTTTGTCCCGTAATTTTCACCTTGTCAAATGTCAGGGTGGTGCAACCGTAACATTAGACTTTTATTTTAAAGTGAAGAGAATNGGTTTTTTCACTTCATTGGTGACTGGAACAATTTCCATGTCAGGTGGAACAACCAATGTAATAATGCGAAATGTTATTTTAACATCAAATTATTTATCTTATTCACAAATAAAAGAAATGAAACACACAAAATGAAAATGTATGAGTCACTACAGACACTTGAGAGATACTTGCCAATAATTTCACACAGAAAAAATAACAGGAACATATAAATATATTTTCATATATTTGGTTGCGCCACCTGACATTTTTGGGTGCTCAAATTAAAAATACTAAAAAATAATGAACCTAAAAACTTTGAAATGTTGGTCAACGACTGAAATATGTTAGAAAACTTAATTCTTCACTCAGAAATATGTTTTTATCCATTTTCAAAGAACTTTTTAAAAACACGTTTTTAGACCCTCTTTTTGTCATTGACCCAACAAAAGTCATTGGTTTATACATGTGAAGATGTTGGAAACATCCCATATGAAAGGCAAAATAATTTTTTTTTGACAACTTATATTATATAATCACTTAATACAGACGGTGCAGAGTAAATGCGAGGGTTAAAGGTTTCTATAAGGATGAGGAAGAAAAGCTTCAGACGCGTCTTTAAACGGATAAATCCAGAATAAATATCCCTCCTCAGATCCGTCAGTGGAAACATGTTCGGTTTGAAACAGAAGAATAAACATGTTGTTATTTTTAAACAGCAGATAAAGTCAGTGTGTGTCTGTAAAGGAGAAACAGCCTGAGCGCCCTCTAGTGACCGTTCTGTGAATCAACCACCTTTAACATCTGTTTTATTGTCTGAGACACTAAATACGAGCCACATTGAAAAGACTATTCCAGGCATAAATCTGATTTTAAAAGACCAAATGAGAAATTTTATTTCTTTTTATTTTGTAACTTTTATATGCAAACATTTCTAAAAATATATTTATGTTTGGAAAAAGAATTGAAAACATTTTTTCAGGCCCTAAGAAGAATAAAAATATCCTCACACAGGCTAATATGAATTTCCATCACATGAACCATTTAATTTAGGAGTAAATAACTTTTAAATGAATGTAACTGTAGTGACCACAATGCACCACCGGGTTAAAAATGTTGATATGTTGACAAACATTTGAGGGTGAAAAAGCTTATAAACTATAAATTATTCAGTGTTAAAATGGATGAAAGAGAATTCAAATGTTTCGCGAGGCATTAAAAAGAAATGGAAAACTTTTTTTCATGCCTTAAGACAAATAAAAACACTAAATATAATTCATGCATCAGAGGGTTAAAGCAGGGGTTCCCAAACTTTTCCGCCTGTGACCCCCAAAATAGCAGCGTTAGGGACTGGTGACCCCCTGCTGTGGTACAACACTAACGGGACAATCCAAAAACAGACAAAAACCAACAAAACCCTCCTTGAGGATACTTAATTTAACTGATCGATAGAAAATTTACAGACTAATGTGCACTTTGCTGAGTTCACGGCATCAAACTTGAACAAAGAAATGTGAAAAACAGATAAAACATTTTCTGTTTGCATAATTTTATATTATCTTTCACCCCAATTTTTGCTTTTATTCTCACTAATAATGGATAAAATGTTCATGAATTGTTCATAGTTTTCCATTTTGGGACACATTCCATGACCCCCTATCAATGTCTCGCGACCCCCCAAAGGGTCCCGACCCCCACTTTGGGAACCACTGGGTTAAAGCTCCCTAAAGCTGTAAAGAAGGGGAGCAGGAGAAAGCTAAATGGGAGAGAGATAGAGCACAAGCTTAAGGCTAAAACAGTCTCTAATGTGTTTGTGCTGATGTTGATTCCTGTCCACATGCAGCAGTTATTCTGCAGTGATCTGTTCAAACCTGAGAGTCTATCAATAAAATGAAGAGCCAGGTTACGTTTGCTCTGCTTGGTGAGGTTGGAGTTGGTAGATGAGCACTGGTAGGACATGAAAAACGTACAAAAAGAAGAGACGGCGTTGTCGACATAATGAGGCTTTTCTCTTTTTTTGGATGTTGTTTGAGGTCAGAAAGCAGAGGGAGAGAAACTCAGCTGCGGGAGTTCAATATTCACTCAGAGGAGGAAGAAGAGGAGGAGGAGGAAGAAGAGGGGGAGGAGGAGGAGGAGGAGGAGGAGGAGGGAGAGGTCAGACAGCCGCAGACCTTCACACACACTGAAACACACACACAGTCTGAACGTTACAGCTGATGCTTTCTGCAGAAATCAATAAGTCATAATTGAAGTTTTTACGCTTTTATAGCTTGTTGGTGTGTGTGTGTGTGTGTGTGTGTGTGTGTGTGTGTGTGTGTGTGTGTGTGTGTGTGAGAGGTGTTCAGGTGCTGCCCTTGGCTGCAGACTGAAAGTTATTAGACGGAAATGGACAAACGCACCGGTCACTGTGAGAGTGTTATTGTACACTCAGGTGTGTGTGTGTGTGTGTGTGTGTGTGTGTGTGTGTGTATGTGTGTGTCCTGGCACCAGCTGTAATCTGTCTGAGGGTCGAGGCTAACGCCGTCAGAAACTTCAGGATGTTTTCGCTCGATGTTGTTGAGCTGAAGAATTACATTTCTGTCTGTGCAGGTGGTTTCTCTCTCTCTCTCTCTCTCTCTCTCTCTCTCTCTCTCTCTCAGCAGGAGGCTCCACCTGCTCCTGGGACATCAACACTAGAACACCATGCATTTGTCTCTCAGGTGTGTGTGTGTGTGTGAGCTGCAGATAAAACACACTCCTGATCAAGACAAAATAACAAAACACACATTTGGCTCTGGAGGGTTTTTTTTTTTGTTTCTGTGCAAGAACAGACTACAACACAGGAACCAGCCTGCCCTCATCCGGGACCTTTACACTGCAAAAACTGAAGTATAAGCAAGTCATTATGTCTTATTTGTAGTAAAAATTGTCTTATTTTTCTTGATTTGAGCCACATTCACCAAACCAGGTCATAAAAATGTCTGATTTCAAGTGTTAAAAGACAAAAATGAGGTGTAAATTGCTTGTAACGAGTCAGAAAAAATCAGCCAATGGGATAAGACGAATTCACCCGGGAAGTTTCTTGAAATTAGAAAGATGTCTTAAAACAAGAATCTTTTATCTTATCCCATTGGCAGATTTTTTTTTCACTTGTTACAAGCAATTTAAACCTCATTTTTGTCTTTAAAAAACTTGAATTAAGATATTTTTATGACCTGGTCAAGTGAATGTGGCTCCAATCAATAGAAATAAGACATTTTTTTCTAAAAATAAGACATAAAGACTTGCTTAGATTTTTTTCTAACCTTATTTGGAGAAATTCAGGCTTCATTTTTACATCTTAATATCTCAAAATAAGATATTTTTCTGGACACTTCAGGTGAATGTGGCTCCTGTTAAGACTTATTTGTGACATAAATATTGCAAAAACTGAAGTTTAAGCAAGTCATTATGTTTTATTTTTAGAAGAATTTGTCTTATCATTCTTGAAATGAGCCACATTCAACCGGCAAATGTCTTGTTTCAAGTCATTTAAAGACAAAATTGAGGTCTGAATTATTTGTAACAAGTCAAAAAAATCTGCTAAAAGTTTTTCTTCACACTCTTGGTGGATTTTTTTTGACGGGTAACAAACATTTCAGACCTCATTTTTGTCTTTTAATGACTCGGAACAGAACATTTTTCTGGAACTGACAGTTGAATGTGACTCATATAAAGAAAAATAAATCAATTTTAATTAAAACTGAAACATAATGACTTGCTTAGATTTCAGTTTTTGCAGTGTATATGTTATAAATGAGTCTTAACAGGAGCCACATTCACCTGAAGAGTCCAGAAAAATATATTATTTCAAGATATCAGAGACAGAAATGAGCTTTGAGTTGCTCCAGATGTGGTTTTCAGTTTTTTATATTAAGACATTGTTGTTATCATTCCCAGTTTATTGTCCTTGTTTTAAAGCATGGAGCATCTCGCAAGCTACATTAAAATTGTCAGACCTGTGTGACAAATGTGTTGAATTATTAGAGCCAAGGAATTGGAAAGCATTGGACTTTCACACTTTTTGAATCTTGCTGATAGTTTAATTTTTCTGCTCTGTTTTGTTTTCAATCAAATTCTGCTGCTTCTTGGCCAGGTCGCTTCTGAAAAAGAGATTTTAAATCCCAATAAGCTTTCACCCGGTTAAATAAATAAATGAATAAGTAAATAAAGTATTTTATTTGAAAATGAGCATCTTCTTCCCTTTTCAACACTTGGGAAACTTGTCACATATCTTAAGGTTTTTTGTCACAAAAACTAAAAGTTTGAAGAAAATTTCTAAAAAATTTGCCCTTTTTATCTTGTTTTTAGCCTCCACTTTTTAGCAGTTTGAGTCTTTACTTCACATTTTTCGTGCAACAATCTTTGCATTTTAACAGTCTTCCTTAAATAATCTGCTCCTTATTTTTTTCTTCTGTTGGTATTTTCAACTTCTTCTTAAAACCTATTTATTATCCACCAGAGAAAAATGTGAAGTTTTGTGTTTTCTCGCCGTCGTTGTGTGAGTGGAAATAAAGGATCAGTCACTCGAAACGTCACAATGCTGGAGTGATTTATTAAACATCTTCTAAAAAAAACACGATAGAAAATTATTTCACTTTTATTGGAGAGCAAACACTGACACACACACATATACACACACACACACACACATAAACACACGCTGCTTTTCACATCCAGAGACAGAAAACAGTGAAACTTAAATCATGTTTTAAAGTAGAAATGTTGCAGGTGAACAGCTCCACCTGCTGGACAGTTCCAGTCATTACATCTTCAAAAAAAAGATGCTGAGAAAATGATTTTTCTGTTTGAGCAGCAGGAGGAGGAGGCAGCGGAGACTGTTAACAGTGAAACACAGACGAGACGCGTCATGTGACTCCTGGAGAGTCTCTGATTGGTTAATTAGACACACGGAGGGAGAAGGACGAGGGTCACACTCAAACATGAGCATCAAAAACAGGCAGAGAAACTTCTGACAGCTGCTAAGGTGCTGGACTTTGGTTTTTAGATTTTTTAGTGAGGATTAGCAACAAACTAAAGCTTACGTATCGACAAAAACTGAGCTCGTCAGTCTCATTTTCACTATAAAAAGTTACACAGAGGCTGCACTCTGGCTTATTTCAACACCTCGAGAATAAAAAAGAAATAAATCATGATGTAACAGCATCAGAAGTTTAGATAAAACAGATTATCACAAAGAAGATGTAACGATGTATGAGGTTTGTCTTCAAGGAGAGGAGGAGAAAAGACTTTAAAATGAAAGTTGGTGCAAGAAAATGCATCCCTATGAATTAGGTAACAGATAAAGTCCAAACCAAAACACACTGTAACAGGACTGTACTTGAATATGCACCACTGCACTTCCTGATATGCACGCTACATGATGAGAAGAGTGTATTTAATAAGATATAGGAACCTTTCCTGACAGGAAAACAGTAAAACAGTCATGGATTAAAGCACTGATTCCTAACCTGTGGTCCGCGGCCCCATGGTGGGCCGCCAGGGTCTTACAAGTGGGCCGCCAAATCATTTCCAAAATAGCATAATTTTAGTGGAGGGTGATAATATAAAGATACAAATATACAGAATAATGAATGATGTTAAAACCGAGATAAGTTTTAAAACAAATTAAAACTGTTCGAATAGTCATATAGAAAAAAAAAAACTTTTAAGAGAGCATGTTAGAGCCCAGTATGTAACATGACCCAAAATGCAACAACAACCTGAAATGCACTAAAAAAAAAAAGAAAAAGAGATAAAACTGAAAATAACAACGTTGCTGGGCCGAAAAGTCACAATTGGGTCAGAGGTGGGCCGCAAACATTTTTGAGACTCAAAAGTGGGCCCTGAGTTGGAAAAGGTTGGGGACCACTGGATTAAAGTATTGGCACCACCATTTCTCCCAAATTGTTGCAGTTACAAATGTTTTTGGTATGAATGTGTTTATTTCCTTGATGGAAAAACACAAAAAAAACAAGAAAAAAAGTCAAAATTGACACACAATCAGGGCCGAACAAAATTATTGGCACCGTTTGTTTTAAGCAGGTGATGCTTGTTTAAACTCAGCTGTGGCGAGTAACAGGTGCTGGTAATATAGAAATCACACCTGACGTTAGTTACCTACATCACCTGCATCAGGATCTTTGGGTATTTTTTGCAGGATCCTCAAGAAGCCAGGTAGGGCGTTCTCTTTTTGGGCTTATAGAAAATGGTCACCTTAGTTATTTTGTGAGTGAGACGGGAAGTCAGGCTCTGAATCCACCAAAACTGGTTCAAGATGTGAAGAAGAACCCACAAATAACTTCAGCTGAAATACAGGACTCTCTGAAAGAATGTGGCGTGGATGTTTCAAGATGCACAATAAGGAGGCACTTGAGAAAAATGGGCCGTATGGTCGAGTTGCGAGAAGAAAGACATTTCACGGAGACTCTGGAACAAAGTCATTTGGAGTGATGAGACCAAAACTGAACTTTTCGTCCACAACCATAAACATTGTTCCATTTGGAGAGGAGTCAACAAGGCCTATGATGAAAGGTCCACCATTCCTACTGTGAAACACGGAGGTGGATCACTGATGTTTTGGGGATGTGTGAGCTACAAAGGCTCAGGAAACTTGGTCCAAACTGATGAATGAAGGATGAATGCAGCATGTTATCAGAAAATACTGGAGGAAAATTTACACTCATCAGCCCAGAAGCTGCACATGAGACGTACTTGGACGTTCACACATGACAATGATCCAAAAACACAAGGACAAGTGGACCTGCCATTGGCTACAACAGAATAAAGTGAAGGTTCTGGAGTGGCCATCTCAGTCTTAGGAGATCTCAAACCTGCAGTTCTCATTTATCTGCGGTTAGTCAGGTGTACGGCTCATGATGCTGCAGGTGCTTGCTGGGCTTTTTTTTTACAGTCTATGGTGTGTTGAGCTACAAGCTACAGGTGGCAGTGAGCATGCGCTGCTGCTGACACTGAGCCACAAAGAGGGAGCCCAGTTTGGATATTGTTTGTAAATAAATAAATGAAACTTTTTTAAATTTTCTGTATACTCTACCTTTAAATTATCAGATCACAGACTCCTGAAGATTAAAAATATCATTTACTGGAGCTAAAAAATAAAGTTTATGAACTGAGACTCTTTTAGTCGACGTGCCTCAGAATTTGCTCTAAAAGTGGAAACAAAAACATAAGTTTCCTCAAATAGAGGACTTTACGAGTCAGGGAAGTTTACCCCACTTCATTCATGCTTTGTTTTCATTTTACTTAACTCAAAAATGGTTATACAGTTATATCATTGAATTATTATTACTCCTTCCTTATTGGTCCTTACATGTTTCTGTGTTGCGGACTGAGTCTTGGTTATTCCAAACTGAGCTGTGATAGTATGATATAAGAGATCTGAATGAGATGTATGATTTGTATTTTCACTAAATGTATGGACCTGTGAAATCACAATAAAAAAAAAGAGAATTAAAAAAAAACAAAAGTTTCAAATTTGAGTGTTTTGTTGACCAATTAAAAAATGTGACCCTTCTTTTCTCCCTCCTCCTCCGTCCGTCCACCTCCCTCCTCCCTCCTCTTCCTCACCACTCCTTCTTCTTCTCGTCCATGCTCACCCCCCCGGGCCCCATGGCCACCACCAGCAGCAGGCCCCCGATCACCGACGTGGTCTGGAAGAAGTCGTACTTGAGGAAGTCGTGCATGGGCTTGTAGGCGGGGACGCTCCAGAAGGCGTTGAAGGTGAAGTTGATGCAGAGCAGCCAGATGGAGAGAGTCAGCGCCGCCAGCTTGGTCTTGAAGCCGACCGCCACCAGCACGATGAGCGCCGTCCCCACCAGGTTCTGCAGCACCTGGAGACGAGAGGACTCAGAGAAATGAGGAACGGAAAATGATTCACGGTCATGGACCAAAGTGGCACCAGTGGAGTTTTTCCAGAAAATACACCAATCTAAAAGTTGACTCAAACTTTGTGTTGTTGCCTTTGCTGCAAATAATCTTACACTTGCTAAGATTTAAAACCTTAACTTAAGACATGTTTAATAAAATATCTTGTTTTAATGTTTTTTTTAACTTATTTTTAGCATTTAAAACTATGTCAGATCCCCCCCAAAAAATGCATGAACGTTTCAATTTTGTCTTAGTCTGAGAATCCTTAAATGAGTGAATAACTGTTAAAACAAGTCACTTTGGTTTTCTCACATGTAATTTCATAACATTAAAACTTGCTTCAAGATTTAGCTCAACCTCAAGTTGTTTGATTTAAGAATAACACAAAAAAAAATCATCTTTTTAAGACACAGTTTATTTAGCAAACAGCTGAGAATTTTACAAACCCATGCTCAAAAATCAAGAATTATCTCAATCATACTTCTATAATTCTCAGTAGTTTTGACTTAAAAAAGTGAAATTTTTCATTCCATTTGCTAAAATTAAGAATATAAGAAGCATGAAATTAGATTCTGTTGCTCATATTCAGAATATTTCACTTAAAATTCTTCTTCAGGAAGTTTGTTTTCAAGCATTTTAATCTAAAAATGAGCATTTTCTTCTTGTTTTAAGATCTGAGAATACTTATCAAGGCCATCTTGTTTTTAGATTTATCAGTCTGATTTCAAGTGAAATTATCTTGCTGCATGGACGGATGATTTCACTAGTTTTAAGATACTTACATGGGGTAAATTTCCAGGGGTGCCAATAGTTTCGTCCATTACTGTATGTGAGTGTGTGTGTGTGTGTGTGTGAGACTCACACTGATCAGGCTGAGGTCGAAGTGCAGCAGCGTCATGAACATGAGGACGAGGAGAACCCGACCTCCGAGCTGCAGGAGGTTTTTTGGCGAGCTCTGATCCCCGAGCGAAGGGACTCCTGCGAACACGCTGCGAGCTTCGCCTCTGCACTCGGCCAGGAGGAGGAGGAGGCCGCCGCTCAACGCCAGGTTCCTCCACGGACACGAGGAGGGGGAGGGGTCAAAAGGTGAATGCTCTGAAGCTTCTGTTCATTTTCTTTTATGTGTGTAACTCAAGTTTTTTCAGCTCTGCACTGCAAAAACTGCAAATCTGAGTAAATGTTTGTGTCTTACTTCAGACAAGTCCAGAAGAAATGTTTTAATTCAAGATATCAAAGAGGAAAAATGAAGCCAGCCAATGAAGTGAGAAACATTTACTGAAATTAGACATTTATTTTTTACTCTGTGAGAAATTGGGGCATCATTGTTCTCTTTTGTAACTTGAAATCAGAAATTTTGAGGTGAATGTGCCTCATATTCTCAACTCTGGCCTATTTATCACGCTATGTTTCAAGCTTATAACTGTAGAGCCATAAGGTCAAATTCATCAGTGACACCTCATATGAAAGATTAAAGTCCCCAGTTTCAGAAAATGTCATGTTTTTATATGTGGCTAAAGTCCACATCAGGATAAATGCAGCTCAAACACTTTTTTTCCCTCTTCATTTTTTTATAACCAATTTTCCAACATCATAAACTTCAAGTTGCTTCATGTCAGACATAAAACATCCACCACATCACTTCTACACCTTCTCATCTACACCTGGGTGAAATTTGAGCTTTTTAGGTAAAACTTTGTAGGAGTTAGAGAGTTTTTAGTCTCAGGTGTCAAACACCAGCAGATGCGTTCTCAATTTCCAGAGTCTAGTCTGACGACTTTGTGCAAACAAAACCAGCTGCATCAGTGCTCAGTGTCAGTGATGTTACTTTGATTTCAAGATACAGAGGGCTCTCGACCCATAACTTGAATTTGACCCAGAGCGTTTCCCCATTGAAATGAACTGAAATGGCAACAATTTGCTCTGGAGCCTTCCTTCCAAAAAACTATATACTTTTTGTTGTTGCTTGTTTTCAACCTTTTCAAAACCTGCCAGCGATAGCAAAAAAAAAGAAAAAACAAAAACAAAAAAAACTTTTTTTTCAATGTTTTGCATTTACAAACTTTTCGCTTGTCTAATCCAAAAATGAGTTAACAACATAATCGTTAGATTCTCAAGTTTCTGAGGCCCCATCCACACAAAGTCAAAACGCTTAACAGTTTCCAAAACGATCGTCATAAAGATGAAGGAAAATGTGTGCGTCTATATGAATGCACTCGATACACATGAAGACGCTGTAAAACACCTGCCAGACCTCTAGGGGCACTGTAACGATATGAGGGAAAGAAGCGGAAACAGAAGAACAAACAGTGGGCATGAACACTTTTGGCAAAAGTTGTGCCGTACTGTGTCCTCTATGATTGTTTGTTCAACTCTGTGGTTGAGAAGAAGGAGATTTAGCTGCTAAAGGGATAGCAGGGTCACCAGCTTCATCAACACATACGCTACAGAGTACACCGCCATTGTTGTTGTTGTTGTTGCCATAGTGACGCTTGTGGCGCATGCGTATTAATGACGATGTGAAAATATGACGTCAGCGTTTCTGAAAAGTTGCAGAGAGCCAGTTTACACGGAGCCGCGTATACGGCGTTTCTAAATCTTCCCACTTTGGAACCTGGTTTCAGAAATGATCATTTACAAACCCACAAAACGCCGTCTTCGTATGGATGATACGCAGATTCGGCAAAAAAGTTATGCGCTTTGACCTCGTTTTGTCTTCGTGTGGATGGGGCCTCAGGGTACCTGAATGTATCACAAGTGATGTCAGCAACATGAGTAAACAGAGTGAAGAAAACAAGAGTTTCATTAACGTCGCCTTTGTTCTCTCTTGGTTCATTCAGAAGCCCAGTTGCATCTTTTTCTGGATGCTTCTTTTGAATAAAGTCTGAAAGTTTCGCAAACACAAATGCAGAACAACACTGACGACAGATGTTGCATCTTGCGTGATGTAACCGGGATTTTAGCTCTCAACTTGAAGCTAAAAAATCACCTGAAGTCACCTGTACCTCAAAAAACTTATTTGGGTCACTGCTCAGTCAAAGCACCACTGTACTCAACAAGAAAAGCAACTCAGATGTCAAATTTGTCTTTGAATGTGACTAAAATTAAGTCTCAATGACTATTTCTAATACAAATGAGACATAAACACTTGATTAGACTCAAGTTTTTCAGTGTATTTGGTGTGAACGAACAAAAACATATTTTCTGGAGTTCCCCAAGGCTCTATGTTCGGTCCTCTTGTTTTTTCTTTTTACATAAATCAGCAGTTGATACAGTTCTGTTAAAAAGCTGCTTTTACTTGTTTAACTCTCTGTGTGGGAGTTTAGAGACTCACCTCATGAGGAACTTTGGGTCCCACAGGATGCTGTACGCCACCGTCTGCAGAAGAGAGTTAAAGTTTTATAACATCTATAATGCAACATTTTTAGTGAGTTTCTGTCATAGACTAATAATGAGTGGATGTAACGACGTTGGGCTCAAACTGAAGCCTCCAGCAGATGCCCCGCCCCCTGGTGTCTGGCTGCAGTATAGGTCATAAGCCCCGCCCCCTGGTGTCTGGCTGCAGTATAGGTCATAAGTTAGTTTCTCATTAATTATTGGACGTTAAAAACCACGATATAAGTTTCGTTTTACGATAGTTGACAGCTGCCGTTCGTGAGTAGTTTTTATCGGGGATATAAGAAACTTCGGGAAAGAGCCAAAAGGAGACTAAACCTTCTGAAGAAGAAGAAATAAATATTTTTATTTCTCTTCTTTACTTGGCTCCACCGGAAATTCTCTACTGCGCAGACTCTGGCTGCACAATGGCGGCTAGAGAAACGGGGTTTTTTTGGCTTCAAAATCGTAGAACGGTGACAGGTGGAAGCACGCTGTCCATTCTATATACAGTCATTGGTTTCTGTTTGTTGTTGTGTTGTTTGTGTGTTTACCTGCAGGCCGATGATCCCAAACAGAGCGAAGCAGGCGTACTGAACAAAGTTTCTACTGAGCACCAACAAACAGCCGCCTGCAGACGGAGACAGAAAACATCAGGTAGATGTTCCCACAGGTGAATAAAACCACATCAGCTGCACAGGTGTTCATTACCCAGCTGCACCAGCAGGTTGAGCAGCACGAAGAGGTTGGCGAGGAAGCGTCCGCAGTTCCAGGTGGAGTCGATGTACTCGCACTGCTCCGCCCACTGGAACCACATCCTGAACCCGTCCTCCAGGAAGGTGCTGACCAGGCAGAGCCGAGCCACGTGGGGGAGGTAGTGTTTGGTGACCCGCAGGAACTACAACACAGCGAGGGGGGGGTAGTGATGAGTGATGGGTGAAGTTTTAATAAAGTACAACTGTCACTTTAACCTAGACTAAGAATCCAAGATGGTTAACCTGCAGTGTGTTAATTTTATTTATTTGTCTTTTTCATAGTCAACCCTACATTCTCATTTTGTGTTTTGTCTTTTTTTTCTGGGAGTAGATATGTGCCTGGGGAGGGATATGGGTGTTTGTTTGTTGGATTGTATGTCAATGTATGTTTGTCTTCGTTCCGCCTATTTGACAAAAAATCCAATAAAAAAAAGTTTTAAAAAAATTGTATGAAAGAGGCAAAAAAAAAGAGTGAAAAAAATGAGATAAATAAGTCAAAAATGTCCATAATGTGTTTTACGGAAGAGGATTAGGGCCACTGAGAAAAAAAAAATCTAAAAAAAAAAAAAGTCAGAATTCTGAGAAAAAAGTCAGAATTCTGACTTTTTTTTGGGGGGGAATTTTTTTTTTTCTCAGTGGCCCTAATCCTCTTCCGTAGTGTTTTTATTTTTGTAGAAATTTGTTTTTTATTTTCATTTTCTCTAAAATTGTGGTATCAGATCTCTGTAATAAAACTGAATTCCATCTTTGAGCTCATAAAAAAATAAAAAAAAATAAAAAAATAAAGTACAACCACATCATGTTTCCATTACAACCAGAATGGAGCAAAAACTTAATTAAAATTTCATCTCGAGATTCAATTTGCTGAACAAGGAAGGAGGAACGTAACCGGTGGTAACCATGGATACCATGAACATTTTAAGCTGAACTTTCCCTTTGACTGACGTTGTCAACAGATGAAGGCAAAGGGTGTTTAAATATAAACGCCAGAGTCCGTATGTGTGGCAGTGGCCGCGTACCAGGGACTTCTGGGAGATGTTCACAGAAGCATCCATGATTCACGTTTGGTGACATGATTTTGTAAAACAAGAATAAAAGTCAATATTTTGAGATAAGAGTCCAAATTTTGTGAGAAAAAGTTGATGTCTGAGTTAATAAAGTCAATTTTTTTTTGGTAAATAGTCAAAATTTTGAGTAAAAAGTTGAATTCGAGTTAATAAGTTGAACCCAGGTTAATAAATTCAAAATTTTTTAGATAAAAAGTCAATATCAGAGTTAAAAAGTTGAAATTTTGAGTTAATAAAGTTGACAATTTGAGTTAATAAAGTCAAAGTTTTGAGACAAAAAGGTTAAGATTTATGTGGAGAGTCGAACTTGGGTTTAAAAGTTGAACCCAAGAAAATAGAGTCAAAATTTTTAAGATAAAAAGTTTAACTATGAGTGAAAAACTTGAAATTTCCAGTTAAGAAAGTCAAAGTTCTTGAGAACAATAGTCAAAATTTGAGTCAAAAGTCAAAATTATGAGTTAATATGGTTGAAGTTTTGAGATTAAAAAATGACATTTTGAGATAAAAAGTCTAAATTTTGAGGAAAAAAAGTCAAATTTGAGTTAAGAAGTTAAGATTTTGAGACAAAAAGTTGAATTTAAGTTAATAAGTTGAACACAGGTTAATAAAGTCAATATTTTTTAGATAAAAAGTCAATATCTGAGTTAAAAAGTTGAAATTTTGAGTTGCTAAAGTTGACAATTTGAGTTAATAAAGTCAAAGTTTTGAGAACAATAGTCAAAATTTGAGTCAAAAATCAAAATTATGAGTTAATGCGGTCGAATTTTTGAGATTAAAAAATGAAATTTTGAGATAAAAAGTCTAAATTTTAAGAAAAAAAAAAGTCTAATTTGAGTTGAGAAGTTAAGATTTGGAGATAAAAAGTTGAAATTTTGAGTTAATTGAGTCGAATTTTTGAGCTAAATAGTTGAAACTTGAGTCAAAAAAATTGAAATTTAGAGTTATTAAAGTTTAAGTTTTGCTCTAAGGGTCCAAATTTCAGGATGAATAGCCCAGATTTTCAGATAAATGTCAAATTTGGGTAAAAAAAAAAGTCGAACTGAGCTATCAAAGGCAAAATTTTGAGATTAATAGTCTAATTTTGAGTCAAAAAGTTGACATTTCAAGTTAATAAAGTCAAACAAAGTCAGAATTTCGACAATGCCAGCTGAAGCACATGGATCTCCAAATTTAGACTTTTTATCTCAATATTTACTGATTTGATTAACTCAAATGTTCGACTAATAATGGTTAAAAGAAACAGCAAAGCATATTTTTCATTTTTTATTGTTGGGTCAATGACAAAAAGAGGGTCTAAAAACATATTTCTGAGAGAAGAATTATGTTTTCTAACAGATTTCAGTAGTTGACCAACATTTCAAAGTTTTTAGGTTCATTATTTTTTAGTATTTTTAATGTTTTAACACCCAAAAATGTCAGGTGGTGCAACCAAATATATGAAAATATATTTATATGTTCCTGTTATTTTTTCTGTGTGAAATTATTGGCAAGTATCTCTCAAGTGTCTGTAGTGACTCATACATTTTCATTTTGTGTGTTTCATTTCTTTTATTTGTGAATAAGATAAATAATTTGATGTTAAAATAACATTTCACATTATTACATTGGTTGTACCACCTGACATGGAAATTGTTCCAGTCACCAATGAAGTGAAAAAACCTTTTTTATCAGTATTTCAGAGAAATCTACAAACNATTTGACAAGGTGAAAATTACGGGACAAAAGTTTTTTACATTTCTCAACAGCTTTAAAATTCTTTTTATTTGCAAAGAATGTTTTATTTAAAAAGGTTCAAGCATAAAATAATGCCACTGTATTTTTAATTTCCATTTACAATAACTGACATTCAATTTTTAGAGTTTAATTACTGTGGATACTTGTCAGGACGGTTGCACCACCTGACATTTTGGGGGTTTGAGGAACCAAAACACAAAAAAACATGTTATATTTAAATAGTTTAAAGATGTGTTCAAATAACACAGGTTTCTGTTTCCTGAACCATAAAACATAAACTTCTGGTTTTCTATGATGAAAAGTTGCTCAACGTGAAGAGGCGTGGTTACAGGAGCGGAAGTGACGTTTCATTTCCTTTGTTGAACAGTTACTACCTGTTGAATGAGCAGGAAATGAGTTAAAACTTTAAAAAACTGATCAAAAGTGAAATTCAAATTTTAATAAATCATCTTTTCCCTGTGATTTCCTTCCATCTGCTCAGCGCGTAACTTTCGATTTCTTTCTTTCACTTTGATGACGTTTTTTTTCCTCACCAAACCCCCTTTAAAATTCAGTGAATTTTACTTTTCTTGTCATTTGACACAATTTTACAGCAGAAAGCAAATAAAATCAACCTTAATATTCAAAATGAAACCTCACTTTTTAATTCGGCTTATGAAATATTTATCATTTTTTGTCCTACTTAACACAAACTTTATTTTTTTTCAACGTTTTACTATTACGTGAAAAATGCTGGCGAAGCTAAATTCGTGCAAGAAAACATGCACCATAAATTAATTCCTCTGTTTTAACATTAAACTTTAGTGTTTTTTAAATCTTAATACATAAAAATGAGAATAAGTTTAAACGAAGTGAGTAAAACTGAGGAAGTTCAAGTTTTACGTCTCTTTCCTGTATTATATATTTTATTATTAAAAACGATTAAAAGCATTGAAGTAGTAATTTATAACTCAGCATTAAATGTGCTTCATTAAAAAAAGAGCATTTTCTATTCTGGGCAAAGTTTAAAAATACAAATCTTCATGATGCAGTGCACAAGACTCCATCTGAAAACATGATAATTTAAGGTTTTCTTGTTAGTTTCAATTCATTAGTTGATTTTGTGAAATTTTAAACGATATAAAGTTAAAGCCTGGAACAAAATCTTCAATTCGGCACAGATTAATTTCACAATAAAGGTGTTGGCCAGGTTTAATTTCGCAATTCCTGTAAGAGCTACACCCAAGATGAAGATCAGCCCCATTAAGGTGTAGTGATTTTTAATAAAAGTTTGTAAAAGTTTATCCGTGTTATTAATTTTTTCTTTGCCGAATTTAACAGGTTTTAGAGATGTTATGTGTAAATTGTGAACGCGTTGTAAATATCCTGGTTTTTAATGTGGTTTGGTAGCAGGGTAGGACATCCAGACTTCCAGCTGGTTACCGGGGTCTCAGCCGTGTCTGTGCCCGGCTCAGGAGCTCACCTGGTCGGCCACGTCCTCCGCCTGACCCATCAGGTCTCCGCGCGCCATCTCTCTCCGCTGTTCAGGCACTTCAGAGCGGGGAAGAAAAGGCTTCCAGCTCGGGTTAAAGTCCAGGAAAAGTCTCGGTGTCTGTGTGAAATGATGATGATGCTGCTCAGCTTCTGCCTCCTCCGACCCACAATCCTCTGCGCTGAGTGGGGACAGCGCCCCCTGTGGTGGGAACACGGTGACACATGCCACGTGGACTGGGAGTCAGAGACCACAGCAGCTTAACACAGGAATATAAAGGAAACTATTAAAACATGAAAAACTTAGTGGGACCATATTAAAAAAATTATAAAGTAACTTCACAACCCCAACATTAATTTAAAACACTCCTTTTCTATTTGAAGTGAACATTTTTTATAATGTAAACAAAATAGTGTATAAAAGACATTCCTCACAAGTTATAAATATTTAAAAATGGATAAACTGGCTTTGTAGGGACATTTTTATCCTTTTAGAGTCAAAATTCAGAGATGAAACGTAAAATCAATTTCATAAAAGTCATTATTTCTACTTTTTATCTTGAAATTTTGACCTATAATCTCAATAATTTTAACCCCCCCAAAATTTGGCTTGATATCTAAAGATTTTTTACTTATAACCTCGTCAACTTTCTATGCAAAAAATCTGACAAAATTTTAACTTTCTGTCCAATAATTTCAAGGTTTTTTTTTCAAGGATTCAAGGATTCAAGGAGTTTTATTTGTCAGTCAACACATGTAAAACATGGATGGGACTCCATTATCTCAGTAAATTGACTTTTCCCTCCTATAACCTTAAAGTATTGACCTTTTATCTAAAAATTATGACTTTTTTTTTCTTATTTTCACTATATTATCTCAAAAATTTATTTTATCCAATTCACTTTGGCTATATAATCTCAAAATATTGTGACTTTAAATTACTTTAATTTAACAGTTTATCTCATTGACTTCTTATATCACTATTTTGACTCTTCGTTCTCAAAATCCGTCTTTATTATCCTGAAATTTTGGTTTGGTCGCAAAAAAGTTCTCAACAAAGCAAATCTTTTATTTTTAATTATTTAACAGGAAGACATAGGTTTCCATAAAAATGGTGTGGACCTTGTGCTCAAATGATAAAAAAAACATATAATTGTTTCTCTTCTGCAAAGTTTAATGTATTTGGTACAATGACAAAAAGAGGGTCTAAAAACGTATTTTTGAAAAGTTCTTTGAAAATGGATAAAAACATATTTCTGAGAGAAGAATTATGTTTTCTAACAGATTTCAGTAGTTGACCAACATTTCAAAGTTTTTAGGTTCATTATTTTTTAGTATTTTTAATTTGAGCACCCAAAAATGTCAGGTGGTGCAACCAAATATATGAAAATATATTTATATGTTCCTGTTATTTTTTCTGTGTGAAATTATTGGCAAGTATCTCTCAAGTGTCTGTAGTGACTCATACATTTTCATTTTGTGTGTTTCATTTCTTTTATTTGTGAATAAGATAAATAATTTGATGTTAAANGGTTGCACCACCCTGACATTTGACAAGGTGAAAATTACGGGACAAAAGTTTTTTACATTTCTCAACAGCTTTAAAATTCTTTTTATTTGCAAAGAATGTTTTATTTAAAAAGGTTCAAACATAAAATAATGCCACTGTATTTTTAATTTCCATTTACAATAACTGACATTCAATTTTTAGAGTTTAATTACTGTGGATACTTGTCAGGACGGTTGCACCACCTGACATTTTGGGGGTTTGAGGTACCAAAACACAAAAAAACATGTTATATTTTAATAGTTTAAAGATGTGTTCAAATAACACAGGTTTCATAGAATAAAGAAATACATGTGATGAAATNCACCCTGACATTTGACAAGGTGAAAATTACGGGACAAAAGTTTTTTACATTTCTCAACAGCTTTAAAATTCTTTTTATTTGCAAAGAATGTTTTATTTAAAAAGGTTCAAACATAAAATAATGCCACTGTATTTTTAATTTCCATTTACAATAACTGACATTCAATTTTTAGAGTTTAATTACTGTGGATACTTGTCAGGACGGTTGCACCACCTGACATTTTGGGGGTTTGAGGAACCAAAACACAAAAAAACATGTTATATTTCAATAGTTTAAAGATGTGTTCAAATAACACAGGTTTCATAGAATAAAGAAATACATGTGATGAAATACTCAATTCATGATGGAAGGAAATATTGCACTCAAACACAAAAAAAGGGACGTCACGTCATTGACCCCTTTATTGAGACATTTTAATTTCTAGTTGACACAAAGGTGCAAGTTCTGCAGAAAGTACACGCTGCCATCAGAATAATGTCAGAAGCTCAGAGCAGCTTTAGTTTATTATAAATAAAAATTATAGAGATTCATTCCACACAGAGGGAAATTTTCCAGCATTTATTTCATAGAAAAGAAACATTAAACTCAGCATCTAATAAAATAATCAACAAGTATCTTTGACAGCGGCCTCTGCTCGTCTGTAGGTCTGGAGAGTTTCAGGCCAGTTTAACCAGATTTTGGTTCTTTTGGCGCCGCGGGCAGGAGCCACCGAGCAAAAGTCCAGTTTTTCTCCTTCTTCTGACGTCGCCTCTGGTTCCGGTTGAAAGTGACGAATCCCTGTTCATACTGGTGATACACAGATGCATTGTGGGATACCATGTCAGGTCAGAGCGGATCTTTCCTCTTCTCCATGTTTTTTCTGAGCTCTGTGACTCTGAAGGGGAAAAAAAATCGGTTTAATTTTATCATTGCACCGTCTTAGTGTTTGTTGAGTAATGAATAAATCACAAATAAATGAATCAAAATATAACCTGCTGCAATATTCTAAACATTTTAAGTGGTAAAAAAGTGGCAAAAACAGCAAGAAGTAGTATTAAAACTCAGTTTAAGGTAACAACAATTGTCAAAAAGCAGCAAAAGTAGGTGAAAAGAGTTGAAAATTGGGAGTTAACATGGGAAATAACATCAAAAATGGTCCAGAAATGTCAGAAAATTTGGGTGAAAAGTGACGGAAATGGGCAGAAATAGTCACAAGTAGCAAAGAAAAAGAACAAACCTTTCACATGTGTGACATTTCTGTTTAAAATCTTAATTTTCTAAGAGGTAAAATTCAGGCTTTTTGTTATATGTGAGCCATAATCACCAACATTTCAAGAAATAAAGGTTTAAAATAATTAACTCTGTATAAAATGAGTCTGTAAAATATCGTGAATCAACTTGTAAATTATTCGTAGAGTGTCGCACTTTAGAGTTCCAAGATATTAAATACATTACTTATATTTTGAGTAAAAAACAAAAGTCTTTCACCTGTATTCAATTTTTTGGGGATTAAGAGAAAAAAAATTAAGAATCCTGCTTTTCTCCCCCTAAATGTGTGTTTTACTTAAATAAAAATTAGAATAATTGATAAAAAAAAAATCTAGTTTCAGATTTGACATATCAATAAAGACTGCAATACTGGATCCAGGTAATGGGGTGGTTCTATTTTGTGTTGTGTGTGTGTTTTTTCTTTTTTAATTTAATTTTACTTTATTTATTTGCTTATTTACTTTTTGTTATTTTATATTTATGTTCATGTTTTAACGTGTGTGTCAGTACATGTAGGCAACTGAACATAATTATGTATGTTTGGTGCTATATGTGTTTATGCATATATGTGTATGTATATATATATATATATATATATAGTTTTTTTACACCTATATTTTACTTATTTATTTATTTATTTATTTTGTCATTGCTCTAACTTCTTATTTTACTACAATTATATACTTGTATACTTGCTTTTTGAAGTTATGTGAATTTATATTTGTAAATTTGCACTATATTTTTGTACTGAGCATACACACTTATAATTGTGTTCAAAAAAGAATAAAATGAAAAATTTGATAAAAAAAAAAAAAAAAAAAAAAAAAAAAAAAAAAAA